>SNQN01001876.1:0-10055 GCA_008642245.1 Bassia scoparia
ACTCTCAAATGCTGGGGTTTTTACACAACCTCAGCATTTGAGGTCCAGCTTTTGTCTATTTTTCTACTAGTGAGATGCTCTAGAATTTCAGAAATGGTKTGTGTTATTTGCAAAAGAATTMGATGTCTTTTTGCCTCTTATTGAKGAATTTTATTCACACCTGCACARAAAGGACGATGGGTCCTGTTTTGCTTTTGTTAAGGGCACTCCCATAAACCTATCATAGAAAAAGTCAGCTGAAATTCTCAAGGTTCCTACTAAGGGCCTTGATGTTTATTCAAGGGAGAACTAGCCCCAGGTGAGAGGTGTCACAGCAGATGAAATTCAGGCAAGATTATTCACTGGTCCACCAGATCCCAAGCAAGGGTACACCATTGGCCATTTAAGGGAGCCAATCATGAGGATATTTCACACAATAGCCTCAAAGATTGTGTTTCCCAGAGCACAAGGTCGAATGAGTGTACTGTTGATGGATAGTGTTCTCATATACTGTCTCATGGAACACATTCCAGTCAACCTCCCTACTATGGTTCTTGGACACATGATCTGTTGTGTTGAGAAAGCAAAACATGCTCTGCCCTATGGAGGATGGCTATCCTTGATCTTTGGACATTGGAAGATTCCTATGGTGGGAGATTATGGAACAATGTCCACTCTCACAAATCAGATTATAGGACAAAAGGGTATGACATATGCAGGTGGTGTYCTGAAGATGAKGGATGATAAGAAGAGCACTACTGGTCTTGAGGGCGCCAATACATAATCAGTTCAGGCAACATATGCCTTGGTGAAGCAGCTTAGTGAGCAGAACCAGATGATGCAGAATATGATGACTACAGTGACTACTCTTTGTGCTGCACTTCAGGAATCCTATAGGAGAGTTGAGTCTCGCCTTGATAAGGCTAGTCCTAGTGGTACTAAGATTTCTGAAGAGAAAGAGGAGTCATCAGAAGCTGTTGGTGATGATGAGGAAGAACTGGTCTCTAAGGAAGGTGAAGAAGGAGAAGAGGTTGAGGAGGATGATGATGCTACTGCTTTAGAGGACCTCGAGGAAGACGAGGAGGCTGATGGGACTGAAAATGACTCTGGAGCAGATTGAATTCCTTCTTCTTTCTTCAAATATTTTGCTGCTWACCCTTCTCTTTTATTGAACTCTATTCTGGTTTCCCCTTTCCCAAATTACAAAACATTTATTGTGATCTAATTTGGTTTGCTACTYGTCTATAATAACTCTTCATTAGGACATGTATCTTTTGGTACTTTTGCAGGAACAATGGTAGAATCACATCCCTAGAATGCTGTTTGAGCTACCTAAATTAGCTTGAACTTAGTATAATTGGTAGTTTATCTACTGGTTGTGTTTTGTGATTTGTTTAATTTTCTAGTTCCTTGATTATTTTGATGATGCCAAAATGGGAAGCAAGTGAAGTTCTGATCTATCTCAGGGGGAAATAGGTCTTCTGAATTACTCTGTGTGTGTTGCAACAAAGAGAGCAAGGTTGAAAACCTTGCTAGAAGTGACAGACTAGTCTGGTCTGGAAGTGAATGTATTCGAAGCACTTTACTTCTTTTCATCCTAGTGATCTGTATTTATACAGGTCTGAACCAACTAAGGTTTTATTGCGAATGCATGTTTAAGTCTAAGAGCTCTAAGTCTAATTAGTATCTATCTATGGTACTTAGTAACTCTTTCTTAAACTGATGTCAATTGGTTGTGAATGGTTATACTTACGTATTATATTATAATGTCTTTTAGCCTGCGGAAAGTATGAGACAGTCTTTGGGTTCTTGATAAGAATCATTTTGTGGCACAGTCCAAACTATGCGTTTATTTGCACGGGAACTATGGTTGTCATCATCAAAGAGGGAATTTGCTTGCACTCCTACCTGAGTTTTATGATGAAAACACATTGAACTATATATATTTGCAGTTTCTGATCTGGGATCAACTCTTATGATGACAGATATTTTCTGCTAATCTATATGTTGCTACTTCAGTGTTTTTGAAAAGGGTGATCGAATACTTTACAATCTCTTTGAAAGATTCATGCTTTTGGAACTTTCTATATCTCGGTAAAGACTTTCACTATCTTTAGTTGTGTCAAACCTAGCATCATTTTGCTTTTTTTTCCTATCTTGATATATCTTCCCCCTCAATTTTAGTTCTTTTCTATAACTAAAAATAAAAATGAGTTCAACCAGAAGAATCATAAACCTATCTTAAAAGGAAAAAATAATTATAATGTAAAATTGAAATATATTAGCACAGGCCCCGATTGTAGGACGGGCCTTCTCTACTGACAGGTCAAGCCACACCGCCTGAATGCGTGTGTGCCGCCGTCACCTACCTGCCCTGCTTTCCACGATCCTCTATTTCCGTTGCTCAGTTGTATCGAATTCTTTCCTCTCTGCTTGTTAATTTCTATATAATACATTTGTAATGCATGTTTCATATTAATTAAATTAGGAAAAATTGCATTAACTCCACATTTAGACACTTTTAGAAAAACTACCCGAATTCAAAGAAATAAAAACAACTACCATTCCCAGAACCTTTAGAAACAACCCACTCGCGTTCGGCCACGGAATACCTTCCGCTTTAGGGCACACAAAGCAGTTTTCTCAATTCTTTTTGCTGTCAAATTATCATTTTGCCCCTATTCTTTTTCTTTCTTTTATAGTTTATTCTTCCTAAATTTCTTCATGTCCATCCTCTCAGACTTCACCATTCCATCCTCTGTATCTTTCTTTGCTTCTCTCCCTGTTCTTCCTATTATATTCAACATCTACTCACCAATATTGTTATCCAATGCTCCCTCATCTATCCTTTCATCATGCTCTCATTTTCTCTCCTCTTCTCTTGTCCTCATTCCTCCACGCACCCTCAATATCGCCCAAACTCTGCGACACTTCTTTCTTATACGGAATCGCAATTCGTCGCGCTTAGCCGTCGCCGCCACCGCATCACCCGGAACATCGCAAATTCTTCTATCGGGTCCTCGAGATCTCCCAGCAGCGAAGCGAGGATTAAGTCGGCGATATCGAGACGTGGGCGTGTCACCTGACAGTACGTGGGAGGAGAGAAAGTACTGCAGACGAGTTCATGAAGAGTGAGCGGCGATCTACTGCGTCTGTCTGAAAACACGCGTATGTATGACCGAACTGTCGCGGATTCTACCAGTCGTCAGAGGGCAGTTTCCTGTTGCAAGTTCGCGACGTCGTCGTTTGTCGGTTTCCATGCGCATTTGGTGAAGCAAGAAATTCCTGCAATGATAAAACACTTTTCTAATCGAGCACTCCATCAAAGACTTAGCAACGCCATACTCCCTATCTGTTCGACCCAAGGTCAACCAATCATCAAAGATGAAGCTCCGCAGGATTTGGGATTTGTTGGCGATTTGCTAATTCATTAGCTGGAGTTTTGGTTACTGAGGAAGGAATGGCGGTAATGGTTTACTGGGGAGGAGGAGAAGAGAAAGGATAAGGCTAAGCGGGAAACATGAACTGGGGAATTAGAGAACGTATGGAAGTACTGGAGTGAGAAGTCCGAGAAGAAAAGAAATGAAATGGAGTGAAAGAAGTGATCAATTGAGAGTAATGAGTTATGGGAGAGAGGGAGGGGAAGAAAGGAAGGGGGACCCCGCAGAATTTGACAGGAGGAACAGTACGATAGTGGTCCAAGTCGAGATGATTCATACTGAACCTGGATGGTAGGAGATTTTTAAAGGTTTTGGAAGTAGTATTGCTTTTTATTTTTGTGAATCGAGGTCGGTTTTCTAAAGGTCCAAATTGGTTTATGACAATTTTTCTACATTCTATCAATTACTTTGCTTATATTATTTGTTACTACCTATTATTTTGTTTTACTTATATTATTTCCTGTTTATTTAATTTATCATATAAATTAAATGTTTATAAATCTTCTATTTAGTTTTGCATGAAAAATGTTTTATAGGTTCATTACAAATAAGTTTAGTATAAACAAGCTGCAATATTTATTTCATATAAGGACAAGTTTATACATTTATAATATCTTTATATCAAAGAAAAGCGTCGTCGACTCGGATTAAGAAACGATCACAAGTAGGAACTAGTTGCACGTGGAGAACATGGTTAAACTAATTAGCTGACCCTTATGAAATTGATTAAAACGTATGATGATTTGTAACATACTATTGCTAGATACTTATGAAATATTTTTAAGAAGTTATCGATATTTATCTTACATATATTGCTAGCCCCCGTCCCCTTTGCACAAGTATATTTATGAAATTGATTTACACTTGAAATGCTTTTAAATTTTTTCATGGTGGATTGTGGGGTTTAATTATGATTGATTTGAAGAATGATGGCTATAATATTGATTTCAATTGTGGTTTTATGAAAGAACGATTGTTTTGACGAAACTTTATGATCCAAGTTTTATAATGTTGGAATAATGACAAGCTCACACTTAATATTTAAAAGAAACAAAGAACATGATAAAAAAAAAGGGAAACACGAGGTTCTGACAGTATCCTGCTTTATTTGCTGCTCTTTGTGAGCATGCTATGCTTAACTTGCTATCCCTCGTTGGGTATGTCGCTTTATTTGCTGCCCCTTGTTAGGTATGTCGCTTTATTTGCTGCCCCTTGTTAGGTATGTTACTTTATTCGCTGCCCCTTGTTGGGTATGCCCTGGCTTTACTATGATGATATATTCTGGTAGGAGACGTCCTACATCTGCTTTATTTATACTCGTCAGCTACCTCGAATAAAATGAATAAATGGAAGGATAAAGTGAAATGTTATAATAAGGRTTATAATAATGTTTTAATGTTTTAAACCTTTATTTTTATATTCATGTTCATGCTTAATTGTTCTTGATTATATTTTATGAAATGTTTTATGAAATGATTTCAAAAAGGTTTTACTCGATGCTAAAGATCTCTCCCTTTTTTCAAACAAAACGAATTGAAATGAATTTACGTTGTTAGGGTAGTATGTTACTGAGCTTCGGCTAACGATGTTGCTTTTGGCTTTAGGTACRGAAGAGGGCAACGGGATGGATTAGTGGTGAGGACGAACAAGTTAGATCGCGTTTTTCAATTCAACAAAGTAAACTCTACTTAGCTAACGATTGTACTAAACTCGGTTTTAAACTTTTAGAGTTATTATGGCTTATATCACAACTATTTTTCTATTTATCATGAGACATTGTTATATTAATCTCAATGGTTTTAAATTATTTCTACGCCTTGTGTTTCTTAATGGAGACACGCGGCATGTCCCACTGCGACTAATCTAGGATTTCCGCTGCTAGACTAAGGTTAAATCAACTTAATAAAACGGTAAAAAGTCGGGGCYTGACACAAGGAAATGCTTCTGCAGATAGCAGCAAAGAAGGGTGTGTCCAAAGAAGACAAGCTTAAGTGAGTTATCCATTCAGTCGAGGCCCCTCRTGAAGACGAGTAGATGCTCCGCTTGTAACTACCTCTAATGGTCGTTGCGTTCATGGTTATTTGCGTCTATRAGTATCTATACCTTCGATGACTATGTAATATGTTAGATTTTTTATGTATTATGGACTCGTTAAAATCTGTAAGGTTTTGTAGACTCGTCCAACGAGGTTTGGTCATTCGGATGTAAGCTATTGTGGTGACCAGGGTTATTATCGCTCGACTCTAGTATTTGTGTGTATTGGTTTTTGTCTCTACTTAGATACTCATAACATTGTGCCTTAAATGACCGAACATACCTTACTCTTTATCTTAGTACGCATTTCCGGTGTTGCTTCTCGGTTGTGTACTTGAATTCTGCTTTTTATAGGTTAAATTATAATTGCCAGAGAGCTTAACGTTGCAAATTGTAGCGTACTTTAAATCATGTCATAGTTAGTGCATTGGTGAGGAAATGTAGCAACTCACTAATAATTGATGAGGACTCTGCTTGAAACAACCGAATATAATAAGTTTAACATTGCTCATCTTTTTAAAACTAATCTAGGTGTTTCAGCTCGGGATTACAGATGAATGTCTCTTGGCACCAATCAAATAACTCAAGTATTCTTGGCTATTCGCGGGCTCACATACAATAATTGAATACGAATAAATGGACTTGTATGTTCCAATTCGGACCAATATTTTATAAACTATAATACAATTAAAACAAGCTAGCTCATGTATAGTTAGACTTTTGTGTTGTTTGTCATTTCGAGCGTGAGAAAACTTCGACATGCTTGATCTGAGACTTCAAAAAGGCTCAAATTGTAGATCACACGATCACACGATTCCTACTTGGATGAACAAACAATTAGTTGAAGTTTAATGCAACTCCGCCAATCATACGATTCAACCATTGAATCATTTGCCTTCATAGTTTTATCAATTATGAATTCAAATATATTACACTGCGAAGATATGCGTTCCTTTTACCAATTCCGTTCCTATCAACCTTTTCGATTTAGAGTAGTATCTCTAAACCAACAATTAGGATTTCACCGTTGATTATGTTATAATCATGCCTATAACATATTATAATATCCGTTAATTGTGATTAATTACACTTCTTGAGATTCCAATCATCGAACGAAAATATACACAAATGGATATGACAGCGGCTATCAAATTTTGAGAGATACACCGCCAATTTAACTATCGGTTAAAAATATAATAAAAACAATTATTTCCTAAACATTTAAGATAATAATTTACAAATTAGTACTCCCTCCATTCCTGAGATGTCATGCCACTCTTGCTTTTTGCAACTATTCACAACTAGACGGGAACTTACAACATAACTACAATGATAAGAATAAATAAATGATGTATCTTGTTTGATTCTTATTATGGCGTAGATTATAATATTTCATTCGTTATAAATTAAAGATATAAACGATACAAAACATGCATTGGGAAGCGTCCCCGATGAACAGTAACTCACATGAACATTATGGAACAGCGGGAGTATTTACAATTATGCTGAAGCAAAAAATGATATTAAATTCTGGCGGTAACTATGATAAATCGCTGCAAATACATAATAAAAAATATATAAAAAACAATTGTTCTTAAATGATTTAAGTATGAACTAATTCACAGTTAAGTATAATAAAGCATATATCAGCAATAAATAATATCAAACTTATGCATTTATTTTGGACTAAATTGCTGCTAAATTAGATAATAAAAATAGAGTTAATTATGTGGGCGTTTTAAAATTTAACATGACTATGCAATTGATAATATCCGTATGAAAACAATAAATAATTACCCTAGGCCTTTTGTTAAACTTAAGAAGTCGTAATCTCCTCATCACCTCAAGCCTTATCACTTTATCCTCCACTCAAAGCTATCAACATTC
Organism: Bassia scoparia; assembly: GCA_008642245.1. NCBI lineage: Eukaryota > Viridiplantae > Streptophyta > Magnoliopsida > Caryophyllales > Amaranthaceae > Bassia > Bassia scoparia. Next base: position 7,341 of record SNQN01001876.1, read on the forward strand.
ATCTCTTCTTCTACACGCTTGTTAATGGCTGATAAGAAACTAAATCTTGCAAGTGAAAAAGAAGTTGTTTTGATCCTCGACTTCAGAGCAACAAAAAGAAGAGAGGTTGCTCGTGAACCGCAACAAGGCCTATGCTGCTTGAGATCATGCATAGGTACCATAATCAGCTACTGGAAATTGCGAGGCAACGATGTTGATCCCGACTATAAGAATTCCTCAAGTTTACCTCCCTGCACACATCGACAAGTTTCCGGATATCAAGCAAGGTAAATCTCATCACATCACTTCTTCGTCATTAATTTTTGGCTGTTTTTGGAATTTAAAGTTATTCCTTACTTTTGTTGTGAATTTTGGGAATTGTTTTCATGGTTGTTAATTTCCCTTTTTTTCAGTCTCATAATGGGTTTAATTATCTCGATTTTTGGGTCTATATTTTGCATTGTCAGATTATAAATTGATTTTTGAGGTTTGATGTTGATTCCGTGTTCATCACTTTTCCCCCTTTTAACATGTGAAATTAGTTAATTGCTTTATAACATCAGTTATTTACGATTTGCTATTCTGCGGCTATAACTCGAGAATAATGGATCACCACATTCCTTTAATGCTTAGCTCGCCTGGCGAAAGATATTCTAGTATGGTGGAAAATATTAAATTTAAAATTTATGATTTTTTGCGCTCACAAATATTTTTAATATTGACATAAAAATTGTTATTTGAAAAGACAATTTTTTTATGAATTATATCTAAAACCTGTAGGCAACCTCAATAATTTGGGCTTTTCGATCGGCGAGACAGCCGTAACTAGTAGAAAGGTTCATTTTTTCCACATCATTCATTAACTAGTGTATCATCAGAGACTTGGTTTAGCTTTAGTGTAGAATCCATTCCATCACGCACTCTCAATTAGTTTGAGCTTGGCTTTTCAATTGTTGTGGTTTCTTTAGCATTTTGGCATCCTTTATACTTCTATCAATGAGATTCGGAGTGCGAGACGCGCCTTGTATCTGTAAATTCATTTGTTGCTTCTTACTCTATCAAAGATAATTGCTTTTGATATCGTGTGGTAGTGTGGTGATAAATTAAAGTTTGTGTTTTTATGGATGGTTATTGTTTTCTCTGTAAATTGTTGTTTAGCAATTGTGAATTTGAGTTTTAACATTGTCAGTTGCATTATATGTATGTTGGCTCATTGAGGGAGTTATAAGTCWACTGTTATGAATAAAATGTTTTTTTTTTGTATAAGTTATATCATATCAATTGAACTTAAAGTTGAAATTTAATTGGCTGACACAACCACACAATTGTTGGAGTTTTGCACGGTGGTGCTTTACTACTACTTTGTAAATGCTGAAATTTTTATGGTTGCTTGTGTGATGGATCAAATAGGTGGCATGCATATAGTAAAACTTTTAAAATTCCAACATGTTATAGRTATTCAACTGCTGATAATTATGTTAATTAGTTTCAGTTATCCACGTACATATTAATATTTGTTATGTTGTCAAAAGTTGAGTTATTAATTCATTTGAAAGATTATAATGTTACAAGATTGTTTAGATGCATGGCTGCCACTAACACATTCTCTTGGGTTATTGATTTGTTTTCAAAATAGATCTCGATCATATCGACTATTGCTGCTCAAGCAAGCTCAAGTGGGGTGTGCGTCAGGACGAGGTGCCGCCGAAGAACGAGTAGCTGCTGCTCCACTTGTAGATGACTCTAATAGTTGTTATGTTCGTAATTGTTTACGTTTCGTAGTATCTATCCCTTCGAAAATTATGTAATATGTATGGTGTTTTATGTTTTCTAGACTTATGATCGGTTAGATGGTGTGCTACTATGGTTACTAGGATTACTATCTTTTGTCTTTGGAACTTGGGTAGGTTCGTTTTGTGTGGCTCAGTGCTACTAGGATATTCGTATCGTTATGTCCTAATGACGACAAGGCTTACTATTTAATTTAGTTAATGCAATCTCTCTGGTATATTTGAGTCTTGTATTTAAGGTGCAAGATAATCAAAGTTTGTATGCTTATGTGAGAAAAAACTCTATGTTTATATGATAGTCATTAATTTATCYTTTAATTTCCAACTAAAATATGTCAAGTAGTAATGAAATTACTCCATAAATTAGGTAATGAAAATCGTTGTAAGCTAATTAGCTTAATTCTACATATAAATTCACATATTTTTCGTACAAAATTTTCTCGTGGAACACGGCGTGCTTGCACGCGCCGTGTGCCACTAGTAATTAGTTAATTCACAATGCTTATATGGTAGACCCCTCCCCCATATTGCAATATACATCCCCTTACATGATTATTGGACTGCCTTTGTTTCCTTAGTTTCCTTGTGTGTTTTCCTTTTTTACATGGTTATTGGCTTGTTTGCTCTCTATTTAATTTTCCCTGCCTTATTGCCCTTTGTCTTTTCTTATGTACTGTACTTCGCTGCTGTTACCTTCCCTGTTTTTYTCTCCATGGTTATTTATTTTTGATGGGTAAGGATGTTACTCCACCTTTGTTCTGAGTGCCTTTTTAGTCAACTTTTGACTATATTTGGAACACTGTGGCGCAGCATATCATTCGGAGAATTTCCCCTTGATATTTGCCAGTGCCCGTCCATTACACAGTTAATGGCCAGTAAGCGAATGCTTGGTCCGCGCCATTTGGTCATTGTTTGGATTTTATTGGCCTTGCTTTTCTCCCCTCTC
>SNQN01001876.1:10080-24458 GCA_008642245.1 Bassia scoparia
TAGCTACGGACTACGTCCCACTGTTGAGCATGCTATTTGTAGTTGATGTTTATGGCCCAGTGTGAAAGAGGGTTTGTCAAAAGCACCAAACTTGCCCGTAGAATTATCTCTAGCTTCTACCTTAATATTGGGTTTCTATCACGGTGTCGGTTTTAGATCTTTGTTAGGTGCATTGTTTCAAATTTATGACAAAACATGAGCTGCAAATAACTCTAACAAATGCTGACTATTCTTGCTTTCATCATGGAATTGCTTGAGTTATAGTACAACCATGATTCCCATAACAGGGAAAAGGCTGATTTAGAAAAACTCATGAAAAATGACACCTCTGTACCCCTTTAGGTGCTACGTCAAACTCCAATGACAACTGTAGGTTGACATCAACCAAATCAAAATGACCATATGCATTTAACTCTAGTCCACCATCCTACATATATCAGCATCAGACTTTCAATCTAATTTCATCTTATTTCTAGCTGAAAATGGTCAGAGTGCTTCAAAGCTCTAAAGTTCCAACTCCTATTATGTGTTAGTTGCATGCATCCTTTTACTAGGCTGAGTCCAACTTTATCTGGCCCTGAACTCAACATACTAATTTAAATGGGTCATCAACAATTTATCTATGCTTTGTCAAATGCATGAGAACAATGCGAGGATCAATGTCTAATAATTGGAATTAGGTGAGCACTTCTCTGGCGTACTCTGTGTAGTACATCTCTACCATTCATCCCGTCTGGTGCTGAACATGCGCAGGTATTACTCCTATGCCATCGCCCTCGATAATTGAGCTATACAAACTGTGGTTATTCTGCAAGCATGTGTTCACAAAGTTATGGCCTTCCAGGTAAGATTTATATAATACACGTTTTTAAAACAAACATTTTCATTTAGTTAAAAAAAATTCATACAATACTTGTTTTGTTTTACAGGGGATGCGATTTTCTTTTTAGGGAAGGAAAATGTCGTACTGTGTGGACGCACACCACAAAGTTGCGAGAGAGGCATTCCTAAGAAAAGGAGATTCCCACCGGTGTGAAAACTCAAAGAGGGGAACTTCATTATTGCATTTTCATCCTCTCCAGAAATTACACGTCGAGTAAGATTAGTTATCTTAGTTGTAATTGGATGTTTGTGTAATTTGTTTCTTATTTTAGATCTTTTGAATTCATATATGGATTATACTATGATGTGCATGTCGAGTATGCTTTTATGATGAAATTCTTCCTTTCCATAAAAAAATAAACATACACAATTTTTTTCTTTAAAGAATCAGGGCGCAATAACGACAAATTATAATATTTTATAATCATAGCATCTGCACGGATCAAACAAGTCATGATATTGAACAAATCACACGTATATCAATTATGATCTAATAAAGATATATGTTTTACTAGGATAGTTAATAATTTTTTTAGATAGTTAGATCTAGATTTTAGATATATTATTGAGATATGTTAGATGAATATTTTAATATATTGAGATAATTTAAAATGTAAAATTTATAGGATGATGTAATTGAATAACCTTTGGTTTATTGGTGTATACTTTACCAATGACGCATGGTTCGCGACATAGCGGTCGATCGATGACATAAGCCGTTTGTTTTAACTTTTTTAATATTTATACTTAGAATATGAATTCATACTCTCATGTTTACGATTTTTGCTTAGCATTGTCACTTTCAGTAGTCCATGTTTTTACATATGGTGTGATTTACGTATATTCTTCTGGCTACTTATATTTACGCAGTTTTACTCGTTTCCACGGCACATGTACTCACTCATCCTGCTTGCCAATACAGTGCGTCAATCGTCTTCACGTTCACCTTGTTGTTGTTACTTTCCTTTTTTAGCTTCTACTGCGGCTATTGATCTCGTCCCTTTTTGGTGCAACGCTGTGTGTGGTTGTTTACACCTTGATTGCCTTCCTTCGTATTTGTGTATTAATGCGACACTTGATAAATTTTTCACATTTTTGTATCTAGCTCGTGGACGATTAATGGAACATAAAATGTCTGCCTGTGTCTTGTTCTTATTCTAATGTTTTGTGACGCTTAACTTCTTCTGCTATTTTCCTAGTTTGATATTCGTTGAATACTTAGCTTTAATTGCTCTCTGTATACGTGTAGTGTTATCTGCACATTTTTGATTAAATTCCCTTTTAGGGTTTGTGGGTGCCTTTTTATAATCACTTCCGCAATGTTCCTCATACCGACCCCTAGTTCGGCCTTGCGAATTGTTTGTTTTAATCTTGATCACATTCCTTTTTAATTTGCTTTTGTCTATGTTGGACTTATATTTTTAGGTTTCTTGCTAATTGGCTTTGAACGATATCTGGCATCAATGTTGCTTTATATTTTTATTGCCTTCATTTTGGACGCCTTTCAATATTTTTATTTCCTTTGCGCTATTACTGTTTCTCTACTTCTTATTGCTATCTTTTCTCATTATTGCGTTTATCCTTTTGGCTTCTATACTTTTGCTCGAAAAAAAACCTCTTTAATTCTTTACAAGCTTTTGTCCGGGATTTTAAGACCGAGGGTGCTCGCCTACTTGCTCCCCATTTTGGCCCCCTTTTTACTCAATCACACATCTTATGAAATAATCAGCTGGAACATATACAGGGGCTAAAAAGCCCCAAGCCATAAGCGAAATCCCTCTACCTCAGGAAACGTTTTCACCCGGATATTTTAATTCATCATTGAGCTATGTATCACCCTTCTGAATAGTGACGTCTAAGCCGCTCAATCAGTTTTTGAATATTCGGATCATTGATCCTAATGATCACTGACGGATGGTATGTGGATTTGTTGGAATTCGAGTGCGCTCGACTCTCATATCAATTTCCTAGAAGCACCGCATTCCTCCGTCCTATTAGTACAAGGTCAGCAGTAGCTCGTTTACCCTTTTTGCTGTTTACGCCCCAACACAGATCGACGACAAACCATTCTTTGGACCCTATTTATCCGCGCTTCTTCTTTCCCTATTCCTCTCCTTGGTTGCTTTAGTGAGATTTCAACTTATGTTTAATTCAGATTGACAAAAGCGGGTAACCTCTATTCACACCATCATTGTCATTGTTGGTTCCTTCCTTTCACTACAGGGTTCGGTGGATTGTCCGGCCTCTGGCGTGACTTTCTCTTGAGAAAAAGTGAGGCCCCATGCTTTATTGAAGGGCGGCTTTAGGACAGGGTTTTGTCGAGTGCTTCTGGTTCCAGTTTTTCCTTCGTCTTGATTATCTTACGAGCATTTCTTGCTGCTGATCATTGCCCGGATGTTCTTAGATACTCGGATTACACACGTACACCGGATCTATGTTAATGTTTGTTTCCCAAAATGCATGGGACTTCTTGATAAAGAGAGCCGAGAAACTATGTCCCGCCGATGTGGTAGTTAACCCGGTATGAAGGGCTTGCATCTTTTACTGTATCACCGCAAATGACCGCCAGTCAAATTTGCCTTAAAGATTGAGCTTCGAAATTTAAATCGCAATCAATCCAAATCGCTAAGTATTAATCACGATAAATACTAAGACTTGGAGGCCCAGGTCCAACTTTAATCTTTCAATTGTCCATGTGAACAACCAATTCACACCCGTCTCTTGCGTCAAACGACGAACGGCCCTCTTACTTTTGCTAAAAAATACTGGGGGTAAACTGGCTCGACGTACTGGCTACACAAGGACGTCGTAATTCTAAGTTTTTCCATAATGTCATTTGAAGGATCGTAAACGAAAATCCCAAATTTTTCGACTACAGAACTGTATGAAACCAGTGGGGTCTCTGACCCGGACGACCTCGCCACCTGTTTTTCAGGTAGTTTTCACAAGACGGGGTTTTGACTGACCAACCCAATCCCCTCGGTTGCTTTTGACCTTCAGTGGTTTCACCACGTGATACGGATGATGGTAACCCCCCCTGAATACTTACTTGGCCCCATACGGATGAGGAAAATAAAAACAGCATTTTCGACATGTGCCCCTATAAAGCCCCTGGTTCTGGATTGCTTTGGCCCCAAAGTTTTTCCAAGGCATATTGGCATATCATCCAGTTAGCGATTCATTAACAAGGCAATTCGCGGTTTTTTCTTTCGATGGACACATGCTAACGCCCAGTGCTCAATTCATACTATAATTACCCCTGATCCCAAAGGTGCCGCCACACCTTCTAGGGCATCTCACTATAGACCTATTAGTCTTTGTACCACTGTTTATAAAGCTATCTCAAAGCTCCTTGTCAACCGTCTCACGCCTTTCCTTAATAAGATCATTGGCCCATTTCAGAGTGCCTTTGTCCCCGATAGAGCAATTCAGGATAATATTTTGCTGGTCCATGAAGTCCTCAACCTTTTAAACAAGTCTAAAAATAAAACCGGCTGGTTAGCCCTGAAATTGGATATGGAAAAAGCTTATGATCGTCTGGAATGGGACTTCCTCTGGGCTGCCCTCTCTACCTTTGGTTTTGGTCCGGTCTGGATTCAATGGATTAAAGTCGCGGTTACCACGGTTACCTACTCACCGTCTATTACTAATTCATCTACTCAGATGATCCGCCCCACCCGCGGAATCCGGCAGGGTGATCCTCTGTCTCCAGCCTTATTTATCATTTGCATGGAAATTCTTTCTCGCAGTTTGCTGCGTGCTTCAGGTCACCCGCGTTCGGGTATTGGTGTTAGAATTTGCCCGTCCAACCCACCCCTGRCGTGTCTTCTATTTGCAGATGATAGTCTCCTCTTCTGTAGGGCTACTTCGACATCCATCAATTATCTACATAACATCCTCTCTTCCTTTACTAGTATGTCTGGTCAACTAATCAACTTCCATAAATCCTCTATCATTTTCTCTAAGATGGTCCCCAGGCCTARTAGACAAAGACTCGCGYCCATCTTCAACATGACCCCCAAAGCTTTCTTAGGCAGATATCTGGGAGTCGTCTTTGATAAGAAGAAGTTCAATAAGAACTCTTTTCACTTCCTTATACAAAAGGCAGACAAGCATTTTAACAATTGGAACACCAAGCTTACCTCTAAAGCTGGAAAAACAGTTTTGATTCAGAGTCACCTTTCGGCTTTGCCCTCATATGCGATGACAACAGCAAAATTACCGGCTGCCACTTGTTCCCAACTCGACTCTATTAACCGTAATTTCTTTTGGAAGCAACACCCCAATAAGAACGCCCTCCCTCTAATTGCTTGGTCGACCGTTTGCACTCCAAAGTCCCAGGGAGGTTTGGGCATCCGAAAAACGGTCGCGGTTAACACGGCCTTCCTCTGCAAATTAGGGTGGAGGGTCCTTTCTGACCATACCAATCTTTGGGTCAGTGCGGTCCATACGAAGTACCTCCATACTAAATCATTCTTCGAATATAAGACGCAACCCGGTGATTCTCTCATCTGGAAACAAATTTGCAGCGTCCGTCCCCTAATACTTAAGGTCATTCATTGGAAAGTAGGTTCCGYCACTAATATTCTATTTTGGTTGGATAACTGGGTTTTCCTGACCAACCTTCTCCTTCACCTTGGGCTAGAACCACACTCCGTATCACATATCGATCTTACAGTTGACGAATGCATCCWGCCTGATAACTCCTGGAACGTCCCCCTTCTGACTACTTTAGTCCCCGCCTATATCATTCCCCATATCTTGGGCATCCCCATCCCTTCGTCCCCAATGTTGGATGAACCCTGTTGGGGTTATTCGAAGTCAGGCCAGTTTACTGTTAAGTCTACCACTTGGCTGGCCCACGACCTGGATCCCCACCAACCCACTTGGGAGTTCAAGTGGATTTGGAAACTCCCCATTGCACCGAAACTCCAACTTTTCCTATGGCAATTGCTTCACCATAGGACGCCAACTAGGGATGTCCTCTCCATCGTATTTCGACATCCCCTAGGAATGCCCCTTTGTCTCCATCTCCTGAGTCCATAGACATCTTTCCTGCACTGCCCCCCTCAATAGTTGTTATGGAGTTCTCAGAAAGTTCCTCAATGGTTACGGACTCAACGCTTTCCTCGATAAGGCCTTATCCCACCTTCCGACTCCACTGCATTGTCTTACGACTCCTACGGTAATATTTATTTTGCTTTGGAGATTTGAAATACGTTATTTAATGCGACTATTTTTTTCAAGGTCAGCCGTCTGTCGCACCCGTTCCGCCTTCCTTTCCGCACTCTCATATGGGGATGCCCCGCCCGCACTACGATCGCGATCCCACTGCTAACCTGTACCCACCTCTCCAACGCTGTACACGTTTAGGTTCCTGGGCCCCTCCCCCTACGAACCATAAATGAACTTTGACGGTTCGTCCTGAGCCGCAAACCGGCTGCAGCGGCGGGTAGTACATCCGTGAATCTGCGAGGTACTCTCACTGGCTGCACCGATCTTACTCCTTTGCGCTCACTTTTCCTTGATAGCTGAGCTATGGCTTCTCAGGAATGGCCTACTTCTTGCCAATCTTGGGTTCGTTGCCTTATTTTGAGGCGAATAACCTACGTTATAACATCCTCGAGGCACCTTCTGCTACTAATGGTATCCATACCTGCATTGACGTAATTCGAAGAAGTCTTCTGTCTTTTGATACACCAATTGACACATTTATTGTGAACAGGTAACGATGTTGCGGCGGATTATCTCGGCCTATATAGGGCATTTGTGACCTGGACGTATCAACCGATTATGTGATCCTTTTACTGGATGACAAATTTGCTCTTTGACGCTTCAAGTTTAGGAACGTCTTGAGGAAGCATTCCTAGCCCTTAATCGTTTATTAATTTTAAAAAAAATACATCCTTTACTTTACCCAATTCAGATTTTTTTTTATCTTCCTAAAGTTCCTTTTAACGGGCAACTTGGTTCCGGCGCTTATAGGAGAGACTTGAGGTAAAAAGCAAATTAGTTAAAATCATTTAAAGACTAGTAAATATATATCATTCTTGTTTGTTAGCTCAAAAATTATTTCACCTAATTTACTCATTTACACTGTTAATTCTCATAATGCGTGCCACCAAGTGCCATTTAAAGAACGAGAAGATATATTTTGTTATTTACTTATGAGAAAGATAATATTAGGTATTATTTTTTTAAAATGATTTATTTTTTGGTTTTGAAATCTATATTATTGTATTATATATACTTTATAATTAACGATATGTATATATGTTAATTTTTTGTGATCTATTATTATTTATCTTATTAAATGAATATATATTTTGTGCTATGTCTATATGTTTGAATAAAATTTATATTATCTACATTTAAGTAGAAGTATAATATGTTATTAGTACGCAAATAGTTCACATTTGAAAAATGTTAATTTAGTACAAAACAATTACTATTATATGATCAATACATTATACGAAGCATTGTTGGAACTTATATATTCCTAAAATTCGCATGTATATGAATTCATTTGTTCACTAAATTCTTTAAAGTTAAATTATACAAAGTTTTTTCATATATATACTGAAAGTTCACTATAGATAATCATTGTTCCTTTATAATCTAAAATCTATTATACAACGTACAATGTCATTATAATATATCTTGAAAGTTCATTATGACGAGTCATTGATTCATTATATTGTCCCCGAAGTTCCTTAGGTCTGATTATAATCAATTGAATTTTGGAACTGAACTCTATTTCTGTCACTTAATTTATTTTTGCTGACTTGAACTTATTAGTCCTGATGAACTATGGTGCTATGGAACTCATTCTTATGATTTAAAATTTTTAGGACATAATGAAACCTTTATATACCGATGTTGAAAGGTTGGATGCCTGCAAAAAGTGCGAAAGAGAACGAAAAGGCAGGGAAAGTAGTGAAGCGTTGCGATTGGGCTTGACAGGGTGACATTGGAGTGGCGGAATCGAGCTCGACGGAGTGAAGTTGGAGAGGCGCAATTAGGCTCCAGAGAGGCAATGGAGRGATTGAATTGTGGGTTAGATTAATGTTGCAYCAAATTAGGGTTTTAGGAACGACGGTGGCGCATTTTAAGGAGGGACGAAGTCCATGTGGTGGCGGCGGGCGAAATGAGAAGGGGGCTGTGTGAGTGGGGTTCTGAGCGGGGAAGTGCTGAGAGACCGAGGAGGAAATCGACTAAAARGAATGWAGGAGAAAATGTTTAATTTTCATCTATTTGTTTCACTCTTTTTATTCTTTTTTTTATATATATCTATTATATAAGSCAAGGGGGGAGCATGGTGTCCATGGGCGGACCCACCCTAGTAACCAGATACAGCACGTGCTACATGTCTTTTAAAATTAAAAATTAAGTTTTTCAYTAAAAAAAATAAAAAATTTCAACTTCAACTAACAAAGTGACATTCACGTGAAGTTGAAAGCAAAAAATATGGAAAACAAAGTCAACTACAATCTTTGGCCCACAATATTCTTTCACATGCAATGACTCTTTGGCCCACAACTCTATTCATTTATTTTGTACTTCGTATTACCATATTAGTACTTTAATTAAAAAAATTAGAACCCAAATACTAAACCACTCATCGTCGGTGACAGTGAACCAATTCGACGCTTYCCGGCTTCGACGCTGGAGCACTCAAAATTTTGGATTTGTGGGCTGTTTCGAAAGGTTTGTTGTGAATTAATTATTTAATTTCACTTTTAGTTTGAGTAAATTGTGAAATATATTTGGCTGATTGCTCTAAATTGTTATTCTGTATTTGTCTATTGTAATTGTTTAAACTATGTCGATTAATCTATTGTGTTATTTGATTGTGATTTTAGAATATATTACTCTTTAATCTTATTGAATCCCCTTAGATTAATCTTGATGTTATTTGATTAAGTTGTGTTATTTTTATTGAATTTCAAAGACTTATTATACTAAAGCAAATTAAGCAATTGTTTATAATCACTAAATCAGAAAAAAMCAAAATAGTAGTATTAATTCACAAATCACAATTAACTTCAATTCCACATAAATATTAGTTGCTAAGTGTTTTTTATGTTATGCCAATTTCAGAATTATGAAGAGAAAACAAGGGAATGATATAAAGAGTTTTTTTTTTGAGAAAATTTCGAAAACAAAGCGGGAAAAATTCAAGTCAAAATCCTACTACTCAATCTAATGAACAAATTTCAACTCCTACTCAACCAAACCAACAAATTCCTACTTAAGAAACAACAAAACAACAACAAATGAAGTGCAAAAAATGAGATACAGAAGATCAATGCAACAAGATGAAGATATTACATGGACACGTTAAGATCGTGGGACTCAAGGACAAAATGAAAAGGAAAAACGAACCGTGATTGATGGTTCAAATCTCCCTCAATGATTCAGTTTTAAAGAGAAAATTGAAGCATTTTCACCTAGATGACGTTGACATAGTTAGAAACATACATCCAAAAAACCTTATCAACCTGAGACATACTCATTTCCTTATAGAGCTTTCGGTCAAAGAAGAAATCGTCGATTTAACCCTAAATGGTTGACTATTATAAGCCATGCTGAGTATAATGTTCATAAAGGATGTAGCGTTTTTTGCTTTTATCTATTCAAGATATAATGTGGACATGAGGCTTTGTCTTCTACTAGTTTTAAGAACTATGGAGTAGGGCTACTGCATTTCAATGCATGTTGGTGGACATTGTTGTTTCCATAATAATTCTATGAAGCTCTTGAAAATTTTTAAACAAAAGGGTCTACTATAACAAGTTTTGCTCAACAAGATCAAAAAGAAAAGAACGATACAAAATAAGATTAGAAGCTCAACCAAGTGTTTGAAATGGCTTCTACATCAAGGAATGCCTACTCGTGTCATGATGAAAGTGAAAGCTCTCAAAGTAGAGGTAATTTCATAGAAACTTCTAAAGTCATGTTGAGATAAGAAAAGATGTTTAAAATGTTGTTCAGAAAATTTCCACCAAATTGTCAGCTAACTTCTCCAAAAAATTCAAAAGGAACATTATAAATGCTTGTTCTAGAGAGAACAACTAAAAAATCTTGAGGAAATGGTGATGATTTATTTTCCATCTTGTTGATGAGTCTGCTAATGTTGCGATAAAAGAACAAATGACCTTGCTTGCGTTTCATTAACAAAAAAGGGGAAGTTGTAGAACGCTTTCTAGACTTGTGCATGTTCCAAACACCACTTTTATGACTCTTCAAAGAAGCAATTGAAACATTGCTTATAGAGCATCTTTAACTCTTTCTAGAGTTTGTGGTCAAGGTTACGATGATGCTATAACATTCTAGTGCAATTAGAGGCCTCAAAGCATTAATCATGGATGAAATAAGTCTGCACATTATATCCATGTTTTGCTCATCAACTTCAATTGACACTTGTTATTGTTGCAAAGAAAGAACAATGATTGCAATGTTGTTTCTTATGCACTTCCTCTTTTGTTGAACGTTTGTTGTGGTTCTCCTAAAAAGAAAGAATTTCTTCAAGAGAAAAACAAAAGGCTCGTGTTTTTGTGGCTCTATCCTCGGGCTGAACTTAAAACAGAACTAGTTTAAATCAAGAGCTTTGCTTGAGCCGACCTGGTGACACTCGTTGGGGTATCTCATTACAAAACAATTGTAAGTGTTTAAATTTGTTATTCCCTAGACTTGAGTCGCTGATGAGATTATAAAGGTACCACATGATGAAGGTGAAAAAATAAAGCTATTGAATATTCAACCATTTTGATGTCCTTTGTCTTTGTTTTTGCACATTAATGGGATCGATTTTTGAGATCACAAATAGTTTCAATTATGACTTTGCAAATGAGGACCAAGATATTGTGAATGCAATGAACTTAGTTGACATGACTAAACGGAATTTGCAAAGTCTAAAGATGATGGATGGGAGCATCACTTGAAAAGGTCCGTTTCTTTTATGGAGAAGCATCACATTGACATTCTAACATGGAGGAAAGATATGGCCACTGAGGGAAAAAAACGTTTCGAGGAAATACACCACATATGACAAATGTTCATCATTTAGAGATTCAGTATTTCTCTTAGTTTCATTGATCTACAATTACAAGAACTTGAAAATCGATTTGATGAAGTAAAGAACTACTCATTTGTATGTCATGCTTTTATCCTACTAATCGGTTTGCATCTTTTGAATTTAAAAATACTTCGACTTGCCCGAATTTATGAGAAAGAATTTCTAGTGGTTATAATATTTTAATCATTCACTTGGAAATTTCATTGATGATATGCAACATGATGAAAGGTTTAGAACTGAAAAATCTCAATGAAGCTCCTCATGAACTTGTTGAGAAGAAGCATTGAAAATCATCCAAAAGTTTAGTTTGCTTCTTCCTGGCTACAACAAGTGTTGAAAGAGATTTCTCTTGGGATTACACTCATAAGAACAAGTTGCGCAATAGGAAGGAGATCAATTGTTGAATGATTGTTTGTGACATATTTGGAGAAAAATTGTCTTTTTAGATGTTAAGCTCAATGATATTGTAATTGTTTCCAAAAATGAAAACCCGAAGAGAGCAATTGTAACGATTTTAAAAATATTTTTTGTTACACAAATAAACTATTAACTCTTTAATTAGTTTATTAATGTACTTTCAGTTTTTGTCTTTCAAACATTGATGCTACACTTGTTTGAAGTCCTGGGTCCGCCCCTGATGGTGTCCCCCTTTGAATTGACATCTTTACACTTCATAAAAATTCTCATAGAGTACTTAAAAATGTTTTAAAATCCCTTTCTCACACTTACACATAAAAGGCAAATTTTATACCTAAATATGTCTAACTAATAAAGTAATTTCAAACAATGAAACCAAAACTTAATTACATATGGATATATAGTCATTTCTATCTAAACATTCGCATTCAAAACAATGAACCAAAACTTACCATACATAGTAATATAGTATGATTCACATTACATTCACTTGCTAAACAATTATATATTTTATCATTCTTTTTGAGCAAAATTTCATAATTGTCATTTATGTAAGGTTAGGTAATGTATATAATAAACCAATTAACTTTCATACTAGATTACATACAAAAACTTGACAACGCATGCACCACGTGGAATAAAGATCTACTTTCATATATTGCAACGTTTTCCAGAAAGTGTTGCCAATAAATGTTGTCAAAATCATACAAATGCATTATTTTAGCATAAACGTTGCGTAAACTAGTTAAAAGTTGCATTAAATTGTAACACGCAACGTTTGAGTTAAAGTGTTACAACATTCTATCAATTGTCAAAATATGCAACACAAATTAGAAGTGTTGCAAGTAAACTAATTCTATAGCTGGCCTACTTATGTAGTAGTGTTGAAAGTTGGGAGGGGTATGGAAATAGTAAGGACATTCAGAATTTTTCAAACCCCTTAGAGGTATGAACTAATGCCACATCATATTCACATAAACCTCACTCATAACAATCCTTTTACTAATAATAGTTCAAACTTTTAGGGGTTTGTAGGTGGGACCCCCCCCCTTCTCTCTCTCTCTCTCTACACACACACACGCACGCACGCACGCACACACGCACACACATTTGTCTTTTACCTAGTGTGATTTTATTTTCCCTTTTATTTTACACCCAATACACCACCTAAATTCCACCTCACCAAAATACAAACCACTTACTATTTTCATATATATCTCAACTTTCAAACCCCACAAACTACCACCCACAATAAGGGGTTTGATTTTCAAACCTCAAAATACAAAAAAGTCCCATGAGAAACCCCTTATTGTGGATGCCCTAAGTGATTCGTATGACTGAGGTGTAATTTAGGTGGGGTATGAGGTTTAAAATAAAAATTAAAGAGAAATAAAATCTCATTAGGTAAAAGACAAATTATAAATGACTATATATATTGAGTCACACCTACAAACCCTTAAGGGGTGTTTGGTTTACATGTTTTTGGAATGAGYTATGAGTTTATAATCAATAAAGCTCATACCTTGTGTTTGTATAATAAAATATTAGATTTGATACCCATATCTCAAACGCCCAAGYTATGGGGTTTTGAAACCCAAGGGGGTGGGTATGGCTCAAACCCATACCTTAGGTTTTAAGTTCAATAAATAAAAATCATTCCCAAGTAAAACCAAACACGAAATATTCAGTATGAAGTTCATAATCCATACCATCTTAGTTTCATTCTAGATTCCAAACGAACCCTCATTTGGCCAATTGACCAAATTGGTAAAAAAAAAGTAGCCCTTTGACGACAATATGGTAATAATACTTTTTCCGGCGACAATTAAGTAAAAAAAATACACTCAGGTGACAATTAGACCAATTTTTTTAAAAAAAATATGAAATATTTCACGTGTGAGTTACACGCCATTATTTATACAAATTACTTTATACAAATCACTCAATTGTTTTTTTATTTCCTTCCGTTCCTTATAAACTTTTGTTCAAAATCCTTCTACCTTCCACCTTCCATCACCCTTCAATNCGGCGACAATTAAGTAAAAAAAATACACTCAGGTGACAATTAGACCAATTTTTTTWAAAAAAATATGAAATATTTCACGTGTGAGTTACACGCCATTATTTATACAAATTACTTTATACAAATCACTCAATTGTTTTTTTATTTCCTTCCGTTCCTTATAAACTTTTGTTCAAAATCCTTCTACCTTCCACCTTCCATCACCCTTCAATTCATATGTAAATGTTAGTTTTACCAAYTTAAATAGGTTGAGAATTTCTTAGAGTGAAGTTGAAAAGAGCAATCTCTCAAAATTGYAGTGTGAATCACTAGAGTATAAGATAATCTACTGCTTACTTTATTTAATTTATTAAAAACAAGTAATTATTCACTATTTTTTTGAATTAAACATTATTACATGATCAATTAGGGATTGAAATTGGGTTGACTAACATTCAACATTATGATTTTATTTGATCTTTGCTTTTGAATTCTTTTTGGCATGTTCATTGTTGATGAGTTTAGGGTTAATGTGTTTCGGGTTTAGGGTCAATTTGTTTTTTATGCCTTTTCTACCCTTAAATTACAAGATAACTTTCAATTACTATCACACATAAATAATGACGTGTAATTCATGTGTGCAATATTCCATATTTTTTTAAGAAAAAATTGGTCTAATAGTCGTTTGAGTCTATTTTTTTTTTTACTTAATTGTCGTCGAAAAAAGTGTTTTTACCATATTGTCGTCAAAGGGCTACTTTTTTTACCAAATTGGTCAATTGGCTCATATCATTATATGAACCAAACGCCCTCTAAAAGGTTGAACTATTGTTAGTGAGGAATTTGTTATAAGAGGAGTTTATATGAAGATGATGTGATACAAGTTCAAACCTTTTAAAGGTGAGGTTTGAACTATTGCCAACGCCCTAAAATTTCCAAAAATGCATGGCACGGAAAATCAAACACTTGAAGAATATACCTTAAAAAGTAAGAAATGGT
>SNQN01001876.1:30715-84529 GCA_008642245.1 Bassia scoparia
AAAACAACAACAACAATACACCATGAACACACAAAACAACATGAATACAAAACAAGAGGCATACTAAACCCAGAAGAAAAAAAAGAGTTGAAGAACAACATACCTTGCGAAGATGAAGACCAATGGAAACGAAAAACACCAACTTCTTCAAAATTGCCTCCAATTTCCCAATATTGAATGTATTTTGGAAACTTAATGCAATCAACCAATTCTCTGACTTCCTTTTAATGTTTAAGCGCGTAAAACATAAGGATGGTTAGACTTGGGTTAAAGGAGGGTTAGAAGTGACAGAGTTAGCAACTCCGTCAATAGTAAGGACATATGAGTTAACGGAGTGGAGTTCGAACCATCCTTATGTTCATTGTGAAAAACTCAGAGGTATATGAGCTAATTCGAAAAAAATCCCAAKTTAAAAATTTTAAAAATAAAATTGCCATTTCGGTACGTTATGCAGCAGCGAGTGATGAAGTGCACCATAGTGCGTAATAATATTCATGGTCTCTTTAATGCCTGAAATACCTCCAAAAATCTACCTAAACCTTCAATCAGATCTACATTCTTCTCTTCCCGCGCTTAATTTCGTTCGAAATCTTCCTTAATCTCTGCGAAATTCTTACTTAATTGAACGATCGAAGCCTAAAATCAATTGAGATCATAAATCATTTCATCTCATTCCGTTTGTGTCAGATCCAATTTCACCAATGGAGGTCCCGCAAAGTGGATTGGAGAGAGAAAAATCGACCTCATCTTCTGTTTCTCCTGTTTCTGTTGTTGCCAATTTCTGGAAAGGTAATTTTTTTGATCGAATTTGATGAGCTGCAATTCCGTTGATGATTTTTGGTAAAATTGTTTGGTTTGATCGTCTTGTTAGGGTTTGATTGATCATTCTTCGTTTTTGGATTCGACTTTGGTGAGGAAATGAGTTGTCATCTGATATGTTTTTACTTTTTGAGCTGCATTTCCGTTGATCAGATGAAATTTAATAGTATGTTTATTGATATTAGAGTAATTAGAAGAAAAATAGTAGTTTGATCATCTTGTTAGGTTTAACTGGATTAGTGGATTCGATAAATAAGTAAGGAATTGTTGTTGAAAATTTTGAGCTGCATTTCTACTGAATTTGATAAACTTTGATTCTTTGATTGATTTTTGGGTAATTGAAGGGAAAGCTGTCAATTTGATCATTAGGGTTTTAATAGGTAATTGTTCATTTCGTTATTTGATTGTGAGAATGAAAAGAGTTGTTGTCTAAATTGTGTTCAATTTTGAGCTGTGTTTCTAGTAATTAAAGGGGCAACTGTAAGTTTGATCATCATATTAGGGTTTTAATGTATTAATGACTTAATGTTTGCTTTAAAAATTAATCTTGTGAGAACAGAAAGAGAGAACAAAAAAAGTTGTCTAAATTTTAGTCAATTTTTAGTTGTATCTTCATTGTTTGTTTGTCATGTGGGAATTTGTAAAAATCACATGAATTGTGAATGGCCGGAAAAAGCTTTAAATATGGGTCTAATATTTAATTATCCTCTYCAGAATTTGATTTGGAGAAGGAAAAGAGTTTGTTGGATGAGCAAGGGCTTCGAATAGCTGAAAACCAGGAGAGCAGCCAGAAGAATCGGCGAAAACTTGCAGAGAGCACTCGAGGTCATACTTTCTCATACTAGTCCATATCACACTTATTGTTTTGCCAATTTGAATTCTATTATTTAAGTAGGAATGATCTGATGTTAATTTTGTGTGTTTTTTAATAAAAAAAAAARTCTATTGATTGTTTGTATTGTTTTGGACAGACTTTAAGAAAGCTTCTGCTGAGGAAAAATTAAATTCCTTCAATTCATTACTCAAAGGATATCAAGAAGAAGTTGACAACCTTACTAAGCGTGCAAAATTTGGGGAAAATGCTTTTCTCAACATTTATCAGAAACTTTATGAGGCTCCAGATCCATTCCCGGCCCTCGCATCACTTCCTGTGAGTACTTATTCAATCAGTTTAGACCTTTCTTTATGAATTTGATTTCCTCACTTGATGTAACATGTGTTAGCTTGTATGAAGTACACAAATGAACTCCTCAAATGAGCTTGTTTTGTTTCTATAGCGTTAATTTGCATTCTTATTGTTTGTACTGTGTCAATTTGAATTTTCTAGTCTCCTTTMCCTTCCTTTGAATTCAAAAGTCTAGATTCTACCTATCTTTTTCACCATTAGTATTGATTTTAATACTGTTGCAATGTAATATCCATTCCCCTTAGTTGAAACCTTTTACTAAAAATTCTGAAAGCTAACTTAGCTCAACTTTTCAAATTTACATCAAGTTGAGGTGGTCACCTGTTGCAACCTTAGTTTTAAGAGGCGCAAGGCTCATGAGGTCCTTGGAGCCTAGCTGCATGTGCGTCTCTTTTGTAGTTGAGGCGCACTATTTTTGCTAAAAGTTTTATAAATCAAATCTAGAACATATGTTGTACTCAAAAATGACATAATAAAGGTATTATAATGTCATAGAGCATAGTTCTAACTTCTAATTAAAAACCCTCTAAAATACGACATAATTAATATAAATTAGGAAAAGAAATGCAATCATAGTTCTCCAAGCTTATTTGATTGCCTACTGAWAGTAGTAGAACAATGCTACTCCATATGATACTCATCACTGCCGTCATCACCATACTGATTCTATCCTCGTCTCCTAAATTAAGCTCATCTCTACCAATATTCTTCTCGACTTTCTCATCATCCAACACCATAAATCTATGAGCAAGTGAGAATATATGCACAATATATAGAGTAATGATAACAAAACCACTTTAAGCTACAATATTTAAGCTGCTGTTAGTACTGTATTCAAAATTTTGCATTTAAGCAATATGTATAACTGCATTTGAAAAACTGTATTAAAAATAACGTATACTGACCTCAAATAATAGATTTTAAAAAATGTGTAGTGACCTAAAATAATATTTCGTATTTAAAATAATGGGATATTTCCCCATATACCCCTGACTTTTAGCCTAATAACTCATATACCCCCGTGTTTTTAGAAACGTCTCATATACCCCCCACATTA
Organism: Bassia scoparia; assembly: GCA_008642245.1. Lineage (NCBI taxonomy): Eukaryota > Viridiplantae > Streptophyta > Magnoliopsida > Caryophyllales > Amaranthaceae > Bassia > Bassia scoparia. The sequence continues at coordinate 33,778 of SNQN01001876.1, forward strand.
GACAAAATAGCCAAAATACCCTTATTCTAACGGAAAAACTAACACCGTTAGTCTATTTCTTCAATTAACCTCTAATTCACTTCCATTAACCCCTAACCCCTAATACCTCCATTACCACTACCAAGCTTTCTCTCTAAAAATCAGTTTAAAACAATTAAACTAAAATTATAACTAATTAAATCTTAATTACCTCCCCATTCACTTACCTCCTCATCTGACCTTTCGTTCGTCTTTCTTCCTTCCTTCTCTCCTATCTTCTTCATTCAATAAACCAAACTCTTCTCAATCATTCACTCTCATCACAAATTCAATTCATCACACAAATCTCTACTCAATTCATCCAAACACAAATCACTCTTATTTTTCGATATTTATTTTGAAAATTTTCGGGAAAAAAAACGAAAATTAACAGCAGCGCAATTATGGCTTTAGGTATTGTTATCTGTGATTGACTACAACAGCAACATCAATTAACAGCAGCAAGAGCAATTATTTCTGATTTGTATTGGTGGATGAACTAGACTGGGGTTATGCCAAGTTGGAGCATGGAGACAAAGGTTGGAATCTCGAGGATTTAAGCTAAGTCGAGTAAGATGAGTATTTGGAATGTCGATTTGGGTCTCAAGTGGGACAATGATGGAGTGGTGAGGTTGGACGGAAGGACTTGACCATGAGTGATTGCTTTAAGTATCTTGGGTCAATCATCAAAAAGAATGGGATATTGACCAAGATGTGGCTCATAGGATAAGTCAGGGTGGTTAAATGGAGAGCGGCTAATGAGTGTTATGCGATCGAAGCATCCTTTAAGGTAAGGGAAATTCTACAGGACTGCTAATGACCAGTTTTGCTTTATGGTACGGAATGTTGGAACCTCAAGAAAGAGCATTTTCAAAAGGTTGGGGTCACCGAGATGAGGATGTTAAGATGGATGTGCGGGAACACTCTACGATGAATAAGAAATGAAGTTATCGCCAGAAAGTTGGTGTTGCAGATATTGCAAGCAATTAAGGGAAAACCGCTTGCGTTGGTTTGGGCATGTAAGAGGAGACCTCAGGGGCACCGGTGCGAAGAGTGGAAGAGTGGGATCAAGGGATTTTAAACGAGGTAGAGGGAGACAAAAATGACTTGGTGGAAGGAGTTAGAAAAGATCTGAAGCAGTTGGTTTTGCAAGAGAGTGAGGGGCTCTCGATCGGAGGGAGTGGAGGAGGAAATTTATGTGGATGACTCCCGAAATAATCTATTTGGTTCATGTTAGCCGACCCCACATATGGGATTAAGGCTATGATTGATTGATTGATTGTAAATTGTCATATAACGTCATTTCTCCTCTGTTCGAAACTCGGCGAATTTGTGAGTTTGAATTTGAGCGAATTTAGGGCTTAAATTGGGTGAATTTGGACGAATTTCTTGGTTTGAATTTGAGCAAATTTGGGCGAATTTTAGGTTTAGCCGAATATTGGGGTGAATATGGGGCTTCGAATCTGGGTTGTTTGTGTGTGGTCTAGTGCTTCYAATACAGGTGATTCTAGGCTTCGAATCTGGTTGTTTTGGGTTCGACTTTGGGCGCTTGTGTGTACGAATGTGGTGTATGAATTTTTGGGTTTTGATTTTATGTTAGAATTTGTGGGTTTTGATTTTATGTTAAAATTTGTGGGTTTTGATTTTATGTTAAAATTTGTGGGTTTTGAATTTGTGGTTTTCGAATTTGTGTGGTTTTAGTTGCTCGAATTTTAGGGAAACTTCAGTGATTTGGTCGGTCACAAAATGGAAGAAATATTGGGCTTCTTATTATGTTAATGGTGATGGCGTAGTTTCAGATTGCAATGGTGGATGAAGGTAGAAGATTAGAGAAGAGATTATTAGTTAAATGAAGAAAATTATGAGTTAAATCCTACGGTGTTAACTATTTAACGGTTTTTTGGCTCATTAAGGGTATTTGGGCTATTATATTTGATGTCAGGGGTATATGAGACTTTTCTAAAAACACGGGGGTATATGGGTTATTAGGCTTAAAGTCAGGGGTATATGGGGAAAAATCCCTAAAATAATTTATAATGTATTAATATTGTCCGGTGGGGAAAGAAGAAAAAACCWYAGAACGAAAATTGACGAGAAAGGAAAAAAATCCAAGAGAAAGGGGAAAAGAGAAAAGAAAAAACAAAAATAGTAGAGTAAAAAACATACTTCCTCCGTAACGATTTAATAAAAACATTGGTAGTGGCACAGACTCCTAGTCCATTTATGAATAGTAGTGTTATGAGTGTTCACACACATGTTATTATGTTAAGAAGGAGAGAGAAAATATGATTTTATTATTGATTGAATGTGTGCACATGGGTCTTCAAATAGAAATAAAKAGAATGTTGCTATTAAAGTGTTATTGCCATTTTTAGTGAATGTTGCTATTAAAACGTTACYAAGGAAGTAAAAAGAAAAGAAAAGAAAAGAGGAAGAGAGAGAGAGAGATGGTAGGGGCACCYYTGGTCATTGGTGCAAGGCTGGTAGCTGGTGGTAGGGACAACTCGAAGTTTTTTCTCTCCCTCTTCCTTTCTTCCCCTCTATGAAACAAGATTCTCCGCAATTGTGAATAGTTTCAAAGACTAAAGTGGCATGAACATTATGGAACGGAGGGAGCACGGAACACACAACTTTTAAAATTCATTAAGGGTAAAATAGACATGTTTTAATACATTTAGAGTAATGTTTATTGATTMGAATATTTCACCAATTAATTTTATAATAAATGTAGTCTTTATTTTTGATTGAGAAAGCAACTTTTAAAATTCATTAAGGGTAAAATAGACATTTTAGGTGGACACCACCACAACCTCCCCCCTTCCCTTATATAATAGAGATTTCTAATTTCTCACATTCTTTTAATAAAATAGGGTGATAAGTGTTTTTTATTTTTTGATTTTTTTAAAAAAGCCTTACTTCTTTTTGCCTTGTCCCTAAGCTCCTAAAAGCCCATAAGGCGCGCACCTCTTGTAGGTCAGTGAGCCTTGCCTGAATAAAGCGCAGCTTAGTGCACCTTATAAAACTAAGTTTACAACCTTTTTCAGTATTTTATTATGACACTCCATTGCTTTGTATCTGGTTCCTTCAGCTCCATTGTGTGATATGCTTGTACATTTTTGGGTGCTAATGCTTACATATTCTTGGGATAGTGAAAATGTCTTTCTTTGTTTGCAAGGGTTTATATTGAAACTCTTGTATGCTTTCAGCTTCACTTAGTAAGTATATTCTRATGACTGTTTGTTTATTCTGCAATGCAAACTATGAACTTACAAATTATTATATGGCATGATAAGTTATGCAACGCTCAATTTTTAAATTTCAGTGTTGCTATTTCTTGATTTTTTCTATGTGGTGTCATGCTTATGTTTTTGTTTCTTTTCTAATACTTTAGCTTCACACAGGAGCAAGATGTAAAAATCTCTGAACTGGAGTCCGACAACAGAAAAATGAAAGCTGAGCTTGAGGAATTTAGGGCTGAAGCATCTCATTTAAAAAACCAACAGGCAACGATAAGGAGACTTGAAGAACGCAATCGACAATTAGAGCAACAGGTCACTAATTGAGTGTGCTTGTCTGATTATTCTACAACTATATGCTGTATATYTCTGCTAATCTGCATTTTTCTGCTGCCAAATTTAATTAAAATTATATAGTATCAATCAATTAATTAATTGTTATACAAGATTAAATGATTTTTGTCAGTACTCATTTTTTTTATCCTTACGTAACTATAACATTCCGTTGAAGGTAGGGCTCTGTGCTCTACAAATTAGAATCAGAAAAAAGGATATTCTTAGGAAAAGGAGCCTGGTTATAGTTAAATTAATGTGTCATCTTGATTAAAGACTTTGCATCTAAGTGTTCAATATCATGGACAGTGGGTTATATTTCACATTATGAACTTATAATTCAGCAATCATGAACATATTGTCCAAATATTACCAACATATTGTAATGAACCCAAAAGACAATGGTCAWGGAAACCCAAAAGGCACTGGTCAAGCTTTGCAAGTCTACACACGAAGAAGGAAAGATAYCTTTTTGGCACACCAAGTCAACCCTTCTCCAAATAGTGGCCACCTTGAAGCAGAGGAAACCAGTGACAAGGAGAGTGAAGACAATCACAATTAGACAACTTGTGACTCTCAAAATCGGAYTGGCAGCAAGTTACTTTTGATGTTATGTTTATCCATTTTAGGTAAGTATGTAGGGAGTGTAGTAGTTATATTGAGAGTACCTCAGTTGAGAAGGGCATCCAGAAAATTATAAGCATTAATCTTTTGAGAGTAGTGGCCTAAAGTCACCACAAGGCTCATGGCCTTAAGCTATGCTTCTCTGTAATTTGTAGTTGTTTATCAATCAAACAAGCTGCCATTATTATCCCATTCTAGTCTAATTTCTCATATTAARTAATCATATCGAGTGAGTGCTTTACACATATTTGCTATATTCATATTTTTGGAAGTATATGTTCATTTACAATGGTGATTTACAAAAAGAACTACTTCCTTTGTTTTGAATTACTAGCTACACTTTTTTATTTAAGGATGTTTCAATTTACTAGCTACAGTTCCTTTTACGGTAAACACTATCTCTCTCTCTCTCTCTCTCTCCTCTCACACGGACCCTCTTTTTTTCACTCTCTATCTCTTTCTTCCCCAAAATTTACCTAGGAGTCCGCACACACCAAGTGTAGCCACTAAATCGAAATGGAGGAAGTATATGCTTGAAGTGTTGGAGCTGTATGTTCATAATCTTTGAATATATTCATGATTATATGTTATATGTTCATTTGGGATCATGATGCGCATCGAAGTATTCACCTTTCATCTTGATCTGGCTGTGTGTTCTTTTTAGTCATCATATTCCTTTGATTTCTATTTACTGGATTGCTTCAATCAGAAAAATTTATATTGCATAGCAATTGTTGCCTCTAACTTTCTAATGCTCTTTTTTTTTTTTTTTTTTTTTTTTTCTGCCTCTTCTTTCTCTCTGTACTCTGTAAATTTTCAGATGGAAGAAAAAGTCAAAGAAATAGTGGAAATGAAGCAGCGCAGTTTGGCAGAAGAAAATCAGAAGACTCTGGAAGTCCTTAAAGAACGGTATCTAATTTATCTATCATTATAAATAGCCTAATGAGTTTTGATGTGTAGTTTATTAATGAAGCAGATCTTATACTGTGCATTCAGAAGTTTTGAGGTTGTAGTGTGGGAATCTTTTTAGCTTCTTCTTTTTCATTTTATTTTTTGCATAGATATGTTTTTCTATCAGTAAAATCTTGAAAGTAACATCACGTACAAGCTACTCAAAGTAAATATTTTTCGGTCCCAATATTTGAAGAAGTGGATAAATGGGTTATTATATATTTTTACTCAGCTACTGTTGTGAAGCATGATCTGTGACCGTTATTTGGTATTAATGGGTAAAATGCAAGGAAAAATAAAATAGGAAAAGGCATAATTGTGTTGAATTGTCTTCTTCTGGCTGGATTTATGTTGCCTTAAACTTTTTTAAAATTTGTGTAAGGGCTGATTTTACCTATTTTATGCAGAGAGCAGTCACTGCAGGACCAATTGCGCCAAGCTAAAGATAGTGTTACAACTATGCAAAAACTGCATGAACTTGCCCAAAGTCAGCTGTTTGAGCTTCGTGCTCAATCAGGTGCTTCTTTTTCTCTTAATTACAAATAATATCTTTTTGGTCAAGAAAACTTTCAAGTGTCACAACACACTGCTAGGTCAATGTGCTATTCGAGTGCTGACATGTTGGTTTGACACCACATTTTGTAAACTTGTTTTCTTTCATTTTCATTTCTTTTGGTGAATTTTGATGGCACTTGACTATCAGCATCTTCTGGTTTGAATGTATCTCACATCTGTTTTTTCTTTTCAGAGGAAGAAACAGCCACAAAGCAATCAGAACTTAGTCTGCTGATGGATGAAGTTGAACGTGCTCAAAGTCGACTTTTAAGTCTTGAGAGAGAGAAGGTGATTCCTCTGTTGTGGTAGTAAAGAAATTCGGAATATTATGATTATCTTTTACTGCAGCTTCTTTTGCTATTGTATCCGGTAATATACCAAAGTAGGAATATTCAGAAATCAGTAAGGGTCCCTGGTAACTTTCCACCCTATCTTTCCATTTCAGGGACATCTACGTTCCCAGTTACAATCCGCAAATGAAGAGAGTGAAGATAAGAGAAGGTGAGRGACTCTATTGTTAGTTTGAGGACTTGTATTTTTGTACWTTTCCTCCAAGTGTTCATGCAAATAGAAATATACTCCATCATCCTACATTTAAATATGCCATTTATCCATTGGAGTACATTCATCTTGGAATATAGTTCGTATAGTTAGTTCAAAAGGCACTACTAGATTGTGATCATGATTGAGTTGAATTCTACAAATAATTTATGTTGTTTCGTTTCGTTGGAAGGATTCAGTTTTTGCTCAATGTTATTTCGTTTGATCGAGGAGACATAAGGGAAAGTTGTAGATATTTTGATGCTGACATTCWAGACAAATTAAGGGAAAKTTGTCATTGGTTTGGGCATGTAAGAGGGAGATTGCAAGGTCTGTCGGTAATAAAAGTGGAGGGTTGGTTTCTTGGTGGTCTTCAGAGAGGTTGAGGAAGACCAAGGGTGACGTGTTTAGAAGGAGTTAGGAAGGACATGAAACAATTATATTTGCATGAGCAAGTGGCATTTGACCAAAGGGGATGGAGGAGGATCTTGGTTGATGATTGCATGGTATAACATTTTTGGTTCATGTAGTCAGCCCCACTGGTGGAATTAAGGCTTTGCTTGATTGATTGGGGGAAATAAAGTTTTGTGATTCTTATGTTTTTGGAGAGGAACTAGTCGTGTGCCCGGGCGTTGCCCCAAATTGTTTAGTAATCAAGTATTCCCTTTAGGCTCTATTGACAGGGTGTAAGATCGCCACCATTAATGGGTGTAATTGAATGCTATTCCTTGCTTTATGACAAGACATTACAAAGTTGTAAGTGTAATTGGGATTAAATGTAATAATGATGTAGATGTAATTTTATGTTTGGGGTAATAGCACATAATATCATATTTACTTTTGCTCTAGAAACAATAGTTATTGATGTAGCTCAACGGTACAATTACCACTTTTTTGATGGCGTGGTTAGAAGTTCAATCCTTGCTACATTGACTTTGTTTTATTTTATTGATGTATGGTAGTTTCTTGCCTTGCCAGTTGTCACGGAAGATTCACTTGGTGCCATGTCAGCAATAGAGGGAGGGTGACATGTGCAGTTAGTAATCGAGGGAGAGTGCCATGTGGCTGGTTGCAAAAATGAACCTTAGATGAGAGATTATTGAGAACTAGTGTTACGCTGTCATAATTGCTGTGCTCATTTTCAATGTTATCTTTGAGAGTACTTTGGGTGGTCTCAATCTCTAATTTCTTTCTTTGTAGCATTAGATTTTCTTGTTGTTGGGAAGTGTTTTTTTTTTTTTTTTTTTTTTATTTTTTTTTTTTTTTTTTACATAAATTCCTTATATTTCTACTTCATGACCACCCTTTATTCGTATTTAACCAGTTGATTAGGAAAAAGGAATCAAATTAAGCATCAGTTTTCTATCTTGTGTCTTTTTTTCATTTTCTTTACAGACTTCTGTTATAGGCCTCTGATGTTGTACTGCCAGGTAAGATGGAAGGGCAGGATGTACTATATATGGTTTGCTGAAAACACATGTCGTCCTTTCGGTTATCTGATTAGTAGTGGTTTAAATGTATCTTGTGCTTCCTTACAGTATGTGAAATTAATTGAAAGGGACCTTTACATATGCTCAATATTGGACTGTATCCTCTTTTGAACAAAATTGTTATGTGGAGTGTTGTATTGTTCTTGCATGTACCTATTTTATCGTGTTTGGATTAAAAAGTTTCTTACTTTCTTATTCTTCACACTCATTGATTCCTTGATTTGCAGTGATACTGCGGATCCAAATAGCGCTCTTGAGAATTCGTTGAGCGCGAAGGAGAAGATTATTTCTGAGTTGAATATGGAACTTCATCAGGTGGAGACCACCCTATCGCATGAGAGGGAACAGCATATTAGTGAGATTAAAAAATTGAATTCACTCCTGCTTGAAAAGGTGTGTGGCATTGTTCTATTTTTTGCATTAATGAACATCTAAATCTACACATAATTTTCAGTTTGCAAGTTGCATCTTTAATTCATCAGCAAATTATAAAATGCTGTAAGAATATTGTTTGATCGTGAGGTTCTGGATCATGGAGCGCATATATTATAGCAGTTGTTCAATACAAAATGCAAAAAGTCTGATGTTATATTGAGCATTAAGATCATATGAAGAGGGAAAGATGATTTTGTATTGATGACTTGAGATTCCTTTATTTTTTTATGCTCAAGAACCCAAAATGTCATTTTTTCAGATTGGTTTACGCGGTAAGCCTTTAAGGGCTGTTTGGTTGGGAGGAATGAGGAAACGGAAAGGAAACTACCCTTAATTCCTTTAAGAGATTAGAGACGTTTGTTTGGCCTTTTCTCTTTCAGCTTTTGGTTTATTGGGGTTCCTTATACTTAAGGTTTAGCCATTCCCAGTTCTGACGTGGGATTATTACCACCCCCTTCCGCGCGATCTTTCTCTTTCACTCTTTTTACGGTTGACCARCATTGACCCCAGTTCACCACAACCCCACCTTTTCTACCATCATTGCTGACAATGACCTTCACGATCAACCTTAAACCACCTCTCATTTGCTAAAATGCTGCAAACCAGAACCACCTCTCATTTGCTAAAATGCTGCAAACCAGAACCACCTCTTTATTCGACCAACATCCAGGTAAATCAAATGTGAAAGCGCATAGGGGGTGTTTTACTTTCTTTACCCTTTCTCTTTCTGGATCGCTTTCCTTTATTTGATTTGAACCACACAGCCTGTAATATCTAATAGAATGAGGCATTATCTAATACCTTGAATCATTATGCAAAATCAGTGCATTTTGGGTTGTAATTTCATACCCATTGAATGCATTGTTTTAGGTGAATGAGGTTTAAAAGAAAAATCTCCTTGAAAATACACAGGGAAGAAGGTAAGATTAACCTCAAGAAAAGGCAGTAATGTATGAGAGTGAAATACATATAATTTTATTTTCATCTTTAAGTAGGATAAATAGATGAAGACATTAAAAAAAATAAATTGTGTTATATTTGCAATGCTGGTTATGGTCTTGGTTTTTTGTGATGCAATGTTTCTATATCTTGTTCGTAACGGCAGGAAGTGATACATTGGAAGATATTACAGTATCATAGTAGTAGTATTCGTACTTTGAGGTATGAGTATGGTTAGAGGATTGCCCCTAGGATGCATTTCCTTGTCTTCTTTGACCAAGAGCTAATGGTTATTGACTTCTTGTCAGCCATCCAGTCAGTAGTGGCAAGCAAAATAAAAAGAACAATTGCCGCATGATAATGTATTTTTCAACCACTTTTTAATAAACGTGCTTTTAAGAGTACCATAAGTATTTCCAGTCTTATCATTCAGTTTCTTATGCTAGGTTTTTAATTGGTCTTTGTATTGCATATATATGATATCATTAGTCCACTTTTCTGTTTATTGGCTTCTCCWGTCTCCACTAATTTAGTATCCTGGGCCTGCTAAAGTGTGTGGTTTGTCTTCTTTTTTTCCCTTTTTAAATCTTGCAAATCACATCATATTATATCATATTTCTTTTGAATTKTAAATTCCATTCCTGTTTCCCCTTCAGTGAAGATTCTAAGCCTTCTAAAATACCCCTTTTATATCTATTTATGTATGTTGGATTCTACAGGAAACAGCCCTTGAGGAGCTAAAGAAAGAGCTGCAGGCTCGTCCAACTGCAAAATTAGTTGAAGATTTGCGCAAAAAAGTCAAAATTTTGCAGGTAATTGCAGAACTTATAACCTCTACTCAGTAAATCTTTTTTTACATTAATTTTATGTCAATGCTGGCAGAGTATTATAGGATAATATGAAAGTTTTAAATATATTATCCTATGTTCTTACTTTGAAAAATGAAAATTGAAAACCGTTTATACCCTAACCATTATTRTTTAATATCAAAATTTCTATTTTAAAGTAATCAATTTTGTATCGTTCTTTTTTTCATTTGTAAATATTTTAACAGAATTTTTTTCTTCTATAAATTCAAAATAGTTCAACATGCTTGAAAGCACCATATGGGTAAAGTTTTTGTTGCTTACAACAGATAACTCATTTCATATTATTTTGGGTGTTATTAACGATAGTTTGCTTTATACTTCCTCCATAACAAAAGAGATGTTACACTTAAATAACATATCTCTCACATATATTATCAAAGTGTAACATCTATTTTGTTATGGAGGAAGTATGTATCTTATGCATATATGTCCTGTATTATAATTTTATTGTCCTTTTAATATCCTATCATTAGAATTCTTGACATTCGGGCACACCAAAGAAATATTACTGGGTTTCTAAATTCTATGGATGCTATCATTAACATGATGCACTCTCTGGACAATAAAAGCATACTTTTAGGAAGCCTTCATCTACAGACAGTTGTGGTTGTAATTGCAAGGCTGGTTATGGATGCAATGAAAGTGTTCTAAGTTTGAAGAGGGGTATTTACAGGCTGCTTTTGTTTTTCATTATCATTAGTATTTCACGAAATACATACATCCTTTCTTTACTTTTAAATGCAGAACATTGCCTTCAGGCTTGCCAATTGGTAACTTTGATCTATTAAAATCTTTAATCGTACCGGGCATCTTACTTCCTCTGTTTGTTTTTTTTTGTTTTGTTTTRTTTTTTAAAATAATTTTTTTTAGTTTTTWTTTTTTAATGTTCAACATTAACTAAAAGTAGAAATTGCTAATTATGTGCAACAAATGTATTATTTACGTTTTTTTTTTTTTTTTTTTATCATTTCTCTCTACTTCGCATGATTGCTTCTCTCTTTATCACTTTTACTCTCACAACTAAATTCCTTCTAGGAGTCCGTGCAACTCTATTTGTTGCACACTATAAAAAACTGAGGAAGTATTAAATTATAAAATTTGTTATTCTGAACATATAAATTGAGACTACTGCAGTGACATAATAGCTTTTAACATTTTCTCAAGTAATTTGATTGAGTTCATTACATTAATATCATATATTCCCTCTTAATACCTACCAAATACATGCAGTGATGTTTTTCACTAAAGAAAAGTGAAGTTTTCCACTTTTGTTGAAGAAATTCACAGCTATCACCTTTAACTTGAGGTTTTTCATCTTGTGTAACTGTTGTTTTCTATTTAATGTTTCAACTCCTTGTGAAGTTACTGATTTAAGTTCTTTGAGATGTGTTTTATTCATTTTATTTTGTTTTGTTCAAATTGTTCTCATTGAATGAAAAGTCTTGTCCATTCTCAAATATCTTTTCTTCTATCTTTCCAAATACTCTGTTTTCTTCTGCCATATGAGATTCATGTTTATGGCCACTTTTCTGTGTCTCAAATTTTACTTRATTATTATGTAGGCAGTTGGTTACAACTCTATTGAGGCTGAAGATTGGGAAGTAGCCACAAGTGGCGAAGAAATGAGCAAATTGGAATCTTTGTTGCTTGATAAGAACAGAAAGATGGAACACGAAGTCACTCAGTTAAAGGTATGCTTGCTTTATATAATATGTTAGACCATTTCTAGGTCAATATGTTTATTGCCACAGTTGCCACAAATATCATCCCAAAGGAGCATCTAAACGTGTTATTATCTTCATGGCTGTTAATTGTGTTATCCCCAACTTAGGTTAAATTGTCTGAGAAAACATCGGCTCTTGAAGCTGCTGAAGCCAAGGTATCAGAACTTAATGCTAAGGTTGATGAGCAGCAAAAGTTGATTCAGAAGCTTGAGGATGATATACTGAAGGTACATTTCTGGAGGTTTTCTAATGTGGCATATTGGAAATTTGGAATCACTCTTTTAAAATACTGTTATATTTCAGCAATGTGTTTGAGAAAGTTCAAGCTGACATTTTAMCTTGGTGCAAATGGTCTGTCTCTTCGATAAAGTTTGTCGTTTTCATGAAACAATGTCATAAGTCTTCACACGTCATTAAAATCATTTCAAGTTAAGTTCTTTCTTTGTTCAGTACGCTGGGTGGATGAGTATATGGTAAGTTCTATACGCTGGGTGGATGAACGTGAGTTATCGAGTAGCCAAATATTATTTTCCACGGCCATGTAATTTGCCCTTTAGGTTCTTTTCTTCAATTATATCTTTAACCATAAACACAAGTTTTTTTTTTTCTTCTTATGGATTTGAAACTTGCCGTGCAGGGATATAGCTCGAAAGAGCGAAGAGGCTCACTGTTCAATGATTGGGATTTATCAGAGTCTGTGTCAGCTGAGCCATCTGAGGTATGCTTTTATTGCTTTAATATTTGTTTATCTACGAAAATATTGGTTACTGATCCACATATTTTATACTCCCTTTTGTAATAATTTCAAATGAGATGTTGAAGCAATGCCATCATTGGATTTGAGTTTTCAATGATCTTGGATTTGATGTTATTGAAGCAAATCTTCATTTTGTTTCTTTGTTAAGTACTATAGGTTATGTGTGTAGCTTTTATTGCTGTTTTTTTTATTTTCTCCACAAAAAATTGTTTTTTCGCTAGTGCATGACCACTTGTTTCTTAGACTGCAGAACAAAAGCATACTTCTGTTGATCAGGACCAAAGTTCAATGCTTAAAGTGATTTGCAATCAGAGAGATAGATTCCGAGCACGACTTCGTGAGACTGAAGAAGTGAGTAACTTTATTTTGTTTCACTTTTCCTTCCTTTCATTATTGTTGTTCTAGGGAGGGTCTGGTAAGTTGTAACATTATGAAAACTAAGGTCATGCCTTGGATGTGGGTAATAATTAAGGGGGTAATAAAAGTCAAACAAAGAAGAAGAAAAAAAAAGTGAGTTAAGATGGTGATAAAGGAATAATGACAACTTTTTGTAATAAGAAAAGAAAGAGATGGAGTAATTATTGCCCCCAAACAAGGGTAACTATTACCCTATGGTGGTGGCGCGGGTAACTATTACCCCTCATACGAGGATAATAGTTCCCCTTTGTCCTCCCTTTTCCTCCCACCAACACCACTTTATTCTCTCTCCCCTCCCCTATTAACACCTCTAAATATTTTAGTTTTCTCAATTTTGACTTTTACTACCCCCTTAATACATTACCTCTATCCTAAGCAGTACTCACAGGATGAACATGTGCACTTATCCTTACTCATGTYTTTTTATTAGAAAGCTTTTCAAACAATTATGGCTAAAATATTGTGATGACTTGCATACTCACAGGAAGTAAGGCGTTCGAAGGACAAGATTCGATTGTTGACAGAAGAACTAGAGAAAACAAAGGCAGACAATGTAAAACTTTATGGAAAAATCCGCTATGTCCAAGACTACAATCAAGAGAAAGTGATTTCTAGAGGGTCAAAGAAGGTGTGTTGTGTTCTAGAATATATGGTTTCAATTTTCTGCTTCTCATGCTATGACTCACAAGGTCAAATCCTTCTGTATTTCAGAGCCCTGATGATCTAGAAAGTGGCATGAACTCTGATGTTGAGTCCAAATATAAGAAGATTTATGAGGAGGATATAAATCCTTTTGCTGCTTTCTCCAAAAAGGTGGTCATCTTAAATAATTACTTGTTAATATCTTCATCTCTTTAGTAGTTCATATAAGCATATAATGTTCTTGATCTTTGTTAATTGAAAAGGCAGAAAATTAGATTTACTGTTAAATTTTTTAATAATGGAAGCTTGGAATTGGGGGCATCAATGGGACGAAGTAAAAGGATATTTTTGGACTAGATAAATTGGTTGGTGTAAACGAACCCAACTCTATACTTGAATAAGTGATTGTACAAGGGTGGRCATTGTATCTCTTATATTCAAGGCTAACCTTTATAATCATTTATCCTAATCAGCATGTTTCTTAATCTTTCATGCTAGGTGTAACAAATTATTGTTTGGTCCTTGTCAATTGAGATTTGCTAGATATCGCACTATCACAACGATGATCATTTGTATTGTTGTGGAAAGGAATTAGGCGTTGCTTGGATGTCAATGATTTTTCATCTCTCAGTTATCTTTTCTTTCAAGGGTGTGTGTGCGTTGGGGGGGGTGATTCAATTATACCAATCTCTTCTTGCTTTTTCTTTATAGTTAATTTATTGATTGTCTTAAGCTTCATGTTTATAGTATATTTTATTCATTGCACAGGAGCGAGATCAAAGATACAAGGAGTTGGGTATCAGGGATAAAATAACCCTTACCAGTGGACGTTTCCTTCTTGGCAATAAGTATGCTCTCTATTTCTAGTTTCCATGTCTGTTAAATTTTAATGTGATTGATGTGTCTTCACAACCTTTTCAACTTTCTATAGTTGGATTCTTTGAGTAGATTTTTTCGAACATTCCAAATTTGAAATAATTAATATTAATGTTTCTATATCCTAGACTTCAAAATAATGGACATAAAAATATTTCTTAGTTTCATGTACCCAACCCAATGCAGTAAATGCAGGCCTTTTTCCTCGAAGAACATCTTTTTAGAACTCTCTGGACCCTAGTTTTGGAGCATTCTTCTTCAGATTTTACACGAAGAGATGTTAACCTTGGAAACGAATCAGCCATAACAATTTGTAACATGGACATGCTGAATCTCGTTTTTGAGGCAGTGATTTCAAAATCATGACATGTCATACCTATTCCATCTTGATCCTCCAGGTGGTTTGTTCATTCAATGTTTCCATTGAGCCTTGGTATAATTATTATTTCCAACAATTTAATGAAATAAGCTGTGGATTTAATAAAATGTGAGTTTGAGACTTTGGAGGGAAATTAAAGGAGTTTGGGAGAGAAACTCTAAATTAGTGGTTGTTGCTTTAATTATAGATACAGAAATGAGGCCATTGTATTAAGAGAAACGTCTTTTGCTTGAATTGGTCTAAGAAATCTCTCGATGGAACCTTGTTTGAAAACCCCTTTATCGTTGTAGATTACTCTCTCTATTCTTTACTTTGTGTGTTGAATATGGACATTAGTCTTTGATTCAAAATGGTTTAGTGATCAAATTTGAATCAAATTCATATCGTTTTACTTGTTTTTGCTGAATCAAAAACCTCATAAATCTCTATTTCTCTAAATATGGCATTTTATGATTATAGATCAATATGGCTATGGAGACCTTGGGGACTGCCCTTTGCTGTTCTTTTAGGAAATGTTTTGCATGTATCATTCAATCAATCAATCAATCAATCATAGCCTTAATCCCATATGTGGGGTCGGCTAACATGAACCAAATGTGATTATTCCGCGGGAGGTCATCCACATAAATTTCCTCCTCCACTCCTCCGATCGAGACCTCACTCTCTTGCAAATCCAACTGTTTAGATCTTTTTCTAACTCCTTCCCACCAAGTCATTTTTGGTCTCCCTCTACTCGTTTAAATCCCCTTGATCCCACTCTTCCACTCTTCGCACCGGTGCCCCTGAGGTCTCCGTCTTACATGCCCAAACCAACGCAAGCGGTTTTCCCTTAACTTGCTTGCAATATCTGCAACACAACTTTCTGGCGGATAACTTCATTTCTTAATTCGATCTCGTAGAGTGTTCCCGCACATCCCATCTTAACATCGCATCTCGGTGACCCCAACCTTTTGAACATGCTCTTTCTTGGAGGCCAACATTCCGTACCATAAAGCAAAACTGGTCTTATAGCAGTCCTGTTAAATTTTCCCTTCAGCTTTAAAGGGATGCTTCGATCGCATAACATTTGCATGTATCATGTATGTAAATAAAGTGGTTAAAGATCAACAAATATTTTAATTTTATACTCTGTATTTTTACTTTTTTAGATACAGCAATTTTATTTTAGGAAGTTTAAATTAGATGCAACACTTCCTTTTTGGGTGATTCATTGTCTCTTACTATCTCTATCAACAAGGGTTCCTGTTTTTTCCTCCCCACCTCTCCTCTCCAAAAATTGCTTAGGAGTTCGTCAAAGCAAAAGTGTAGCATCTCATGGAGGAAGTATATCAATGCTTTGCTGTAGCAATTATCATCGGATTGTGAGAACTGTTTTCCTCCTAGCAAATTCCCAATTTCTCTCTTAACCAAATGCATGTTAACTTCCTGCATTACTTGAAATAACTGATCCCATTGTCATAGTTTGAAGCGTTTGGGCTTCTTCGTTGGTCATTCATACCCATCCTCTGAGCCTTTTGTGCCCAATTGGGCTGGAATATCGTCTCTTATACATGCATTCTACTTTGTTGGTTATGTGCCAGTATTGTCCTTTCCAAGTCTTTTATCTCTTCATCTTGATAAACAAATTTCTAGGAGTTTTAAGTTKAGAATAGGGCCACAAAGTTACCATATTCAAACAAGTTAAGAGTAGGTTGAATTCAGGTGAATGAATCCTTATGAGCTGCTACAGGGCCTGCAGCATATTGAGTATACACTAATACACTATGTCCTGCATACTAAGCTGTATAATGTATTTGGGATCCTTGWTCATTGCCTTTGATGATGCATCTTGGTCCCTTTTTGCTTTTCATCAGCAGAAACTGTGTTCTCTACTTGTGAATATGGTTCATCTACAGTGTTTTCTGTTTTAACTTTCTGAAAGTATTGAACTTAAAATATTTTTAATTGCAGATATGCTCGGACTTTTGCTTTCTTCTACACAATTGGGTTACATGTCTTAGTTTTCACTTGTCTATACAGGATGTCTGCTCTGAGTCACTTAAGGTAATGAGAGTCCATCAAATTTTCTTTCTGCATATTGCTTTTCCATTATTTCTAATTCTTGCTATGCCTTATTGCAGTCATGGCTCTGAAGATGTTGCTGAGCAAACAATTCTACCCCATGCTCTTTAAAGCTTGATCCATATTGTCACATAGCACATTTATATGTTGAGAATTAACGATTTTGTACGGTTGTTGAGGAACAGAGTAATGGCAAATTAGTGTATATAACAGWCTATAACACTGGTATTAAATTTGTTCATTTCCTGAGTTTCCAAATCACCACTGATYTTTACTGATTGTTTCATACTTTTTTCTTGCATGATGTGATGCCGGACTCGGGATATATGTGTAAGATGTAGTAGTTCTGTTTTGCTCTGGAAAAAAAGATAACAGATGTATTACTGTCCTGTCATATACCAACGCGAACTTGTTTCGAGTGTTAAGCTCCTCAACTGGTCTTGGCTTATCTTATCTCTTTTGCGGTTTTACACTTCAAAATTGATCATTGAAGAAAAGTGATGTGACGTGCATTCCAAAAATATGATAGAGCTACTGTTTWAAAAAAGAGGGAGCTACTGTCACGCATCTTTTTGGTTTTTTTTTTGGCCGAGAATGAGAATCGATTCCGGGATCTCCTGGAACCGGGTGAGAAGCTTAAATCTCTTGATCTGTCCCTTACTCTCTTGTCATGCATATTAGATTCTTAGTAGATATTCAATACATTTTGGGTGTTGTAGGAGCCTTTTTTGGTCCTAATTATAAAATTTTTAAGGTATTTTTCTTCGTATGTCCCTAATTTTTTCAAAATGCTTTGTATGCCCTTAAACTTTTTTATATTTTTGTCAGAGGTACTCATCATTAAGAGGAGTATTTGTATAAATTATCATTTTTGAGCTTATACAACTTTATTTTACTTTTTTTCTTATACTCCATTTTACACACTTTCAATCGTATCACCAAAAAAATGAATGCAAGAAATGCTATTGATTACATATATTTAAATAACTACGGAAATTATAAATTTAAAAGCTTAAAATTTCATTTAAAAAAAGAAACATGATTTTTTCCTTGGAGGTAGAGTTGAGATAAACAAAGCAAAATTCAAGTCAAAGTAATGAAATAGAGATGTAAGGGTATGTACACCAGTGAAATTTTTGGTCTAGTCATTTAAGACCCATGTGGTCATGACATGCATTAGTGAAAAATGAGGTGACGCATTGTWTCATCAAATGACTRGTCCTTCATCTCGTCCAAACATGACGGAAATGAAGACCATCAAAGTTGTTGGCCCTGCGCCAACCTCAATAAATTTAAATCCTATTTTACTAATTTCATAGTTGCAYATAAATAAACTAGGATTTGGAGTGTCATGTCTTCAATTTGATCTGACAATGCAAACTAGGATATTTAGGGCACTTCAGAGTCCTTTGGAACTTTTGTTACATGCTTATTGGTTTAGTTTTGCTTTAAAGCAATATTGATTGTTGTTTTTTAATGGTAAGTAAGAAAATTCCATTATGTTCAGACAAAAAATACACCTAAAGGTTCAAACTTGACGCTCATCCCTTCTAGGAAGGCACCAACCAAACAATAGAGAACCCAAACTACTAATTACAAAGCTGATCAGCCACTACTTATCATATCTACTACATTTAGCTATGAATAAAAAAGCTCTTTGTCTAACTTGGAACTTTATACTATTACAAACAGTAGAAATACTAGGTACATCCTGATTCRAATATGATTGGTTCCTAGCCTGTCTTATCTGGTAGACACTTGCTGCCAAAACAAGTTTGTAGARTTGTTGCTTTAAACTTGAGTCATGCTGCCTTCTAGTAAACCAGGTTATCATATTATCAAAACTGAGCCAGCTTCTAAACAGACGCAACCAACCAAAGATAGAAATCCACAACTGTTTGRTGAAATCACAGTGAAGCATCAAGTGATCCATACTCTCTGCATGCTGGTAACAGATGCAACATAAATCATCTTGACAAACACCAAACATCTTCAATTTGATCTTGGTTTGCAGTCTATGCTATATGGCCAGCCACAAGATAAATCAGTGTTTAGGCAAAGACAGCCTATTCCACACAATGCTATCCCAAGGGACCTTCYTACCATCATTAGTCAGTGTTTTGTTAGCAAAACTGATAGAAAGAGTTTTGTTCTGAGCAGGAAACCATTTATTTAAGCCATAAGAGCACATATCAGTTTTAGCTTGACATAGTAGCCTCCAAATCCAACTAGATATAAATAGTTGGCTGATATTGCCACCAATAGGGCTGTGCAGAAATTTCCGATTCCGATATTCCGATATGGTATACGGTTTTATTTTTCCGAAAATTCGGACTTCCGATCCGCATTTTTAAAATTCGYAGAAACCGGACCGAATATTCGGTTTTTAAATTCGGAAACCGGACCGTATTCGGAATAATATTCATTGAATTCGGATATCCGGATTTCCGAATTATTAGGTAAATTCACTAAAACTACCTGTTAAAAAAAACAAATTTCATCAATCAAAAAGTGAATCATTTTAACCAACTACTGACCCTARTGTATGTAAGCTAAGAGTGTGTTATCAATCAATCATGGAAGAATTTCCCATCACTTCAATAGCCTGTACAATGCAAAAATGATTTGAAATTCATTTTCAAAAAAGGTACCGGACAATTTTTTCTGGGTGTCAGATAATTCKAAATATTGCCCATGTTATAAACTTGCCAATTTATGTCATTTCACAATTCACGTGCTTGTTTGATTTATTTCTCCTGTTTCATTTCTTAGGAAGTATATTGTTGTTGTGCCTTATTTGGGAGTTGTGAGTTTCAGTATGTGGGATTCTGTGACTAAGTCTCTTGGAGGAAGAGATTCTATAATCGGATTRGGATATCCGGTTTTCCGATCCGATTTTTCGAATATCCGGTTTTTTCGGATATTCGGATTTARTCGGACAGGAATCGGATTCAAAAAAGAGATTTTCAAAAATTCAAATATCCAGAAATTCAGATCAGATAATTTCCGGTATCCGGTTTTGTACAGCCCTAGCCACCAATCAAAGTTTTTGATGTAAAGTTAGTGAACCCACTTCACCCACTTCATCCACATAGAATCTTGCATAGTGACAATATGCCAAACTAGTTTACCTATAGCTACAGTATTCCACACACTTTGATTCCTCACTCCTAATCTTCCATACTTCTTCTGAGAGCACACTTTCGTCCAATTAATCAAATTAATATGCTGCCTAAAATCCGTTCGTCCATAATTAATCTGAACTTAATGTGATTCAAGCAAATTCCAGTCTTGATTGAGCAATCGAAAGAGTCATAGGTGCGAATATCAAGAATAATATATATATAGAAATCGAAACTCAAATATATATGAATTAACTCACATTGTATCGCTACCAATACCAAAGAAACACAAAATTAGTGTATCAAAAGCTTTGCTTCCAATTGAATCACTTATGACAACAAAAGAATCAATAGCAATGACAATTACAATTAAACAATTGCGATAAGTCGAAAACAATTGAAACGAATGAATTTACATGATTGAAAACCAAAAACAAAATGAAACTTAATGTATTATATTAATCAAAATTAATAACAATAGAAGAAAGAGAGTTTGATTAAACAAACTTAGAATTTGTACTTAAATGGCCAAAGATATGACTCCGAAAGCTGCGATGAATTCGAGGATTTTTGATATGGAAAGTAGTTGGTTTGCGGATTGAACTTTGTATAAGAGAGCACTTTTGAGAGCTTTGAATATTGATTTTTTTGTTGATTGAAGCTAATTTTTTTGTTAATGTTTGAATAAGCACAGAGAGCATGATAATTATATAGGCGTTTTGGGGAAAAGAAAAAGATAGCATAGACTAATTCTATTTTGTCTTTTGTCTGATATCTTTTTGGATCTAATCTGTTATCCGAAATTAACCTTTTATCACTTTTGGATAAACTTGGTGAACAAGATTAATCTATCTAGAACATTCCGGATCATTCCCAAATTATCTGGATTTATCTAAGAATTTTTCTTTTTTCATTTATTTTCGAAAAATCCATTTATAAACTTGTAATAATCATATGAAAATCAAAAGAAAAATCAAAAAAATAATCCTAAAATACTGCTAGACTCAAACAATGTGGAGAAACAAAATGAAATGAAAAATCCAAGAAATAGACCAATTAGAAATAGTTCTAAAAATTTACTAAGAAAATGCCTAAAAATATGAAAATAAATTAAAACATAATATTTCTGCTATATTGAGCTTCTCGGCATATGTTTCAAATTCAACTTTATCTCAACTTGTGTAAATGGGTGTGGTTTGATGGATGAGGTTTTTTGGATTTTGTCGTAACTTCCAAAATCAAATCTAATTCGAGATGTTCGTACTTTTCCTCATCGGCTATTCAATTTGGGGAGACATTTTTAGGTGTCTACAAGAAGACTTTATTTTTACTCAACAAGCTTATAGGTTAGAGTGTTTATTACATTTTTTTTAGTTCAACTTTCACTTTTGAATGAATTAAAATTGGACATTAGACGTTTTTTGGATTTCAGTTTGTTTCTTGCAATGAATTGAATGTTTCTTTTTGTATTTGATGGCTGTTTCGACTTCATCAATTTCCAATTTATACATTGTTTCGAATTTCTTTTTGTGGGATATAATATTATATTTTTGCTGCAATTTTATATTTTTCTTCAATTTCAAATTGCATGTCGAGTTATTGTACTAAATTCATAGTTTATTTTAGCYWGTTCATATCATCTCCTATAATCAACATACTTTATTTCTTTGTAATTTACAAAATCTGAATTTTCTTTGAGACTTAATTGTGTTTGTTGTTGGTCTTCTTTCCAATTATGGTAAAATTACTAAATCTTTATTTCACCGATTGTCTTCCTCGTCATCCTKTGCTCTCTTGCCATTCTTGGTCTTCTTTTCGCCACTTCAATATTTCGCCAATCTTCTCGATTTTTTCTTATTATTATTTGGGATTTTATGCAATTCTCATGTTTTTTGTAATTGGGTTGTGATTGCCAGTTGTGGTTTTGTGTCATTGATTGCTGAATTTTGAATGGTGGGGTTGATTTTGATTTCAATAAGGTGTGTGTTGCTGCAAATTGCATAGTACGAAGTTGATTTATGTTGTTGTATTTCTGGTACCACAATATTGTAACAGACAAKGATAGGAGGAGATAGAAACAGAGGAACAAGAATAGGGAAGAAGAACAGAATAAGAGAACTTAGAAAGAAAGAGAACTTGTATTATTATTATCATGCCATCAAAATGGAAATGAAACAAGCATTTATAAGCTAATGCCATCTCATCTAATCAAAGCAACAACTAAACAAACAGTAAAACTAACTAAGAAGGCCTAAACATAACTAACTTAACTAATTGTTATGACAGTTAGTTAGTTATAACCATAACATGCCCTCCCCCTTACAAAAGACTTGACCCAAGGCTTTAAGTTGTGTTAAACGCTGGGTAATGCTCTTCAAAAACACCAGCATCCATCCAAGAAGACTCAAAGTCAGTAAGGTCCTTRCATTTCACCAAATACTGAGTGACAGTTTGATTATGCTTCTTAATAAACCTGCTTTAATTTCCAAGATCTTTTCAGGGATTAATGTTGCATCAACAGATTTATTCTGAAACCATGGTGGGATGTGAGATGCCATTGGGAGGGTWCTATGGAACCTTTWAAGTTGTGAAACATGAAAAACATCATGTATTTGAGCTTRTGCCGACAATGTCAATTTGTAAGCCATCTGTCCAATTCTACTAGAAACTTGGAAAGGTCCATAAAACTTGTAAGAAAGCTTGTGATTGGCTCTATGTTGCATTGATTGTTGCCTGTNATAGGTAAACCCTATCAGTTTAGACAGCCACAACTATTGGAAGGGTGTTGATGAGATCTTTTGATCTAAGAGCCATTTTAAACTCTTTTGATCAGTTCTAATAATGAATTAACTTACAGATAGGTATTGCTCCCACTTTTTCACAWCAAAGACTACTGCTAAMAGCTCTTTTTCATACACTYAAAGCTTCTGCCAGCTAGGACCCAGAGTCTTACTAATGAATGCCAAAGGATGACCTTGCTGCATAAGTACAGCTCTAATAATTCCATTGGATGAGGCATCTGTTTCCACAACAAAAGGTTGTGAAAAATRAGGAACTGATAATACTGGTGAAGTCACAAGAGCTCTCTTTAGAGAATCAAATGCTAGCTGAGCTGCRGAGTTCCATATAAATGTCCCTTTCTTCAGGAGATCATGCAAAGGCCTGCAAATGGAAYCATACCCCTTAACAAACTTCCTGTAATAGCCTGTAAGTCCAAGGAAACTTCTGAGCTCCTTKATGTTGTTAGGTGTAGGCCAAACTMAAATAGCTGCTACTTTCCTGGGGTCAGTTTCCACTCCCTTTCTTGATATAAAATATCTCAGATACTAAACTCTTTGCATACAAAAAGAGCATTTTCTTTCCTTGACATACATACTATGCCCCTTCATTAGCTCAAATACTGCCCTTAGGTGACATAAATGGTCTGCTACAGACTTGCTATAGATCAATACATTATCAAAAATACCAAGGCACACTTTCTGAGCAGGGGTTTGAACACTACAACAAAAGTTGCATATAAGCAACCATAAAATTGCCTCTAAATATATAATTGTTGCCTTTAATGGTCTTTAGAAGCAATTTTTTGGTTGTCTCTAATTCCTCCGCGCTAATTGTAGGTTGCTCTAATACCACCTTTTAGAGGCAGACAAGGCATGTTGCCACTAAAATCACTTACATTTAGAGGCAACCATGAGTTGTCGCTAATTACAGGTTGCACCTAATGCCACCTTTTAGAGGCAGACAAATAATAGTACTGGTAAAGCACTTATGTTTAGAGGCAACCGTTAGCTGTCTACAATTATAGGTCCCCTACTGCCATCTTTTAGAGGTGGAAAAAATATATTTCAAATAAGACATATTATGTTTAGAGGCAACCATAAGTCCGTTGCTATTATATAGTTGCCTCTATTTCACCTTTATAAGGCCTCATATGGTTGACCTTGCACGATTAGGGCAACGAGGAGAATAATATTAGTAGTGGCAAAATAAATTTAAGGATATTTTGATAAATTTATCGTAATTTTATATATATCAAAGAAAGAAATCTTTACAAAAACAAAAGTTATAGCCAAGACATGCCAACTATACATCGTAACCGAAAACATACTATATACAACTAAATCAAATTGCATCCTTATTGACTTATCCTACACCAGACAGAACAACAACAACAAAGAGATAATGGTGCAACTGCAACAAGGCAACAAGTCAACCATGTACCTTTGGGAGTGTGCTGGAACCGCCGCAGAACAGTACCTAGAGTACTAAAGGCTATGGCTATCATGAGCTTCGGTGAAACAGGCACATAAGGAAGAAGGAAGCACTACTTGACCTCGTCTCAAAATGATTTGCTCTCAATTTGGAAGCTATATGTATAAGGGCAGTTTCAGCAACATCCAGGTCACCAGAGATCTGAAAGATAACACAAAATTTATATGAAGATACATAGCAAAAAATTAGGAGGGTGTTTCATATGACACACCAAAGGAACGATCCTACCTGCACCTGTACCATTTCTTATCATCAGACGCAACCTTCGGAAGATCATCCTTTGAAAGAATGCGATATATGCCTTGGTAATGTTCTCATTTCAGTAATAATGGCACCTCCTCTGCTAATTAAGCAGCCAATACGTGATGTTGGCATAAGGAGACCTAGTAGTAATGAGATAATTCCTGAGTCCCCTCAATCTCTTCACTACATCTAGTTGCATGCGCCTAGCTGCTTCAATTGTTGGAGAGACTTGATCTTCAAAATACTATTATTAAACAGGATAAATCAAATATGATGCACACCAATGGAGCCTGCAGAGGGTACATACTCTGAGGTACAGCAGAAGCCAGCAAATGTTGTGACCGTAGTGAAGGATTATTCATGAAGACGAGAAGCAATCTGAAATAAAGCTTTCTTCACAACTGAAGCTTCTCCAGATATCTGCAATCCATAAAATAAAGAAAAAGGTAAATACAGAGGGAACAGAAAAACTGGAACAAGTCTATTTAATGAAGCCTCAATCTGAATGAGAGGAAATAAAGACTAGAAAAAAAGAAAGCATATGAAATGTAGCATAGTGCATCAAACAAAACAATAAGATAAACTTATAAAAAAAAATCTCATGAAACACAGAATTTTCAAGACTACCGAAAACACTTATTTCAAGAACATTATTACAAGAGCTTGCACTTTTTAGCAGAAAAAATTAGGACCACGAACAGTAATAATAATGATTTATGACAAGACATCTTAACTGCAGCAGTAGACCAAATTAATACTCTGACTACAATTACCTGTTAAAGTTCGTTAGAAGCCAATGCACATGTTGGAAAATGTTCATATTTCAGAATTCGAATCTGAGCACCATTTCATTGCAGATGTTTGAACTATCTGCCTCCTTTCCCGATAATACAACCAATTTGATCAGATGGAACAAGTAAACGAGCAGTAACATGTTGACTACCTTCTGGTTCATCAGTCACGCCAGAATTCTTCAGCAATCACTCTGTCATGAATCTTGAAGAGTGCATCATGAGCTGGACAAACTTGAGCATCCATTTCACTGAACGAATTTGTTTCATCATTTACACTGTAACTGTCACAACCGCTCATCAGAGCCTGGGACAGTTCCCAATTCTAATCTTTGATTTAGTGTCCAACTTAATTGTTTGACGATCTCCCTCCCCTTCTATAATGCTTCCGATCTTGTTGTTGGGCACAAGTAGCGATATACAGTGTCATCTGGTCCAATGGTAAAAGAATCTTCACCGGAACTTCTTTGTTTATTCCTACCATTTTCAGAACGATCCAGGAAATGAGATCGCTTACCATGGCTGTTTCTCTGACCTGCCATTATCAAATAACAGCTACCTGCAAGATGTCAAAAGCACATAAGCATTAATTTGATGGGAACCGAAATGTATGCTCCAAGCTAATGAGACATAAAAAAATCGAAAATGTAAATCACATCATCACAAAAGAGCTCCAGCATGACCAAATAGTTCGATAAGCTTCTGTGGCACTCAACATATTGTGAAACAAAATCTTGGAGAGAAACGGTCAATTTGCGTTACAATCTAATAACCAAAAGAACTACTAGTAGCCATAAAAGCGTTTATTACACAACATTATAGAGCTTCAATTACATCCTATATCAAGATTTTGTTCCTATATATATCTCCTCTTCCTTTACAAAGAAGGGATCAAATCCTTTTAATGTCAGTCACGTGTCCTCCCTCTTCTTAATTTGAACACCCTTAATGCGAAATTAAAGAATTCATCCAACAGAATAAATACCAATTATATGGCAAAACAAGTCATTATAGGGCATACAATTGGATACTCAACCATTTCTAACCAAGAATCGAATTTAATCAATCAAATTAAAATCCAAATCCGCCAAGACGGCATCAAACTCAAACTGATACTACACTTTTTATTTGCTTGACAATCTCAAATCCCCAAAAACCCACCTAATACATATTTACCCAAAACCCTTAATGCAACCAAATTATGAAAACCTCTAAATTTCAGATACTTCTTCATATACTAGCCGTTGCACCGCGTGCGATGCGCGCGGTGCCCRGGAAGGTTTGTAAAATGCAAATCTACAATTAGAAACAAATGATTACACATAACTTCACATTAATATACAACTTACCAATAACCTTTTTTCCCTTAATGATCATAATATCTGGCCAATTCATATTGAGTAATTGACTAATGAATATCAATTCACATAGCACAAGCTTTAGACAAGTAAAAAACATACCCTGACAAAGTGCTGAATTATTTCTGTTGTTGCCAATGGTGGACGTTTCTTTATGTGTTCTCTTAATCCAATCAAGGTCAGATGAAGTGATTGCAGGGTAATTATTATCATGCTTAAATTCCTATRATGCTTGAATWCCTGAAACTTTTTAATGTTTAACACCTTTTCTCCAATCTCAAAACTACATAATGTAGGAGATTAAGGAAGACATAATAAGAAGGGGAAAAAAACTCTTACAAAATTTAAAGTGAATGATCAACCAGGAACCAGAATGGATGGCCTAACAATATAAGAAGAGGGAAAACATACAGTACAATATAACAATATCATTCACATGCCTTTTATAGTTCACACTTCCTATGACATCAACATAAGACCATCAACATCCATACCACAGCTGGCTTTGCAAATGCAATAGCAAATCTATAAAATCAGGCAATCTAATTCTCATTCAATTACCCCCATTAAAAAAACTGCATACTATCTTTCAAATTAAGAACAAATTTTTAACACTATCTTAAAATAATTTGGAGAAAATCCGTCCAATTGCATAAAAATTGACTCTTTCTTCAATAAAAGAAATAAAGAAAAAATTACCTTTCTTAAATCTCTTCAAGTAGTTTTGATATAAATCATGAAACCCATTATAAATCTACAAAAACAAAATAAATCATCATCATAAATTGAATTAAAATCATAACAACATAAAACAAAATAACCAAGAAGAATTGCCACAATTCAACGTTGTCAGTTAGATCAAATCCCATAGCATAAWTCATAACAGGAAAAGTGAGATTAAGCTAACAATAACATATATGAAATCCCCATCAAATTCACATAATCAACAAATTCTAAAATCAACCCACAAACACAAGTGAAACACATTTGTTTCAAGCAAATTAACAATAAATCAAATCCCAACAGAAAAATATATTAGATTCGTTTTAAAAAAATTGAGGTAAATTACAAGAAAAAAAGCTTTGATTCAGCACATTTGGTAATTTCTCTAAGAAATATTCATGGGAAAACAGACCCAGAAATTTCGCTGCCAACAAAGAGAGAAACAAAAAATAACCAAAAAATCAACAAATTGCCTCCAGAATGAGCACCAAAAGCATACATCGATTCTGGAAAGAAGCAAAACCATGGAAAAAAAACCCATCAGTTATTCTACTCAAATAGTTCCAAAAAACACAGTAAAGAGAGGATAATCAATCTTCGATGAAATGAATACTTGCAACCAAAAACAAACAATACCACAGTTCATGCCAAGGAAATATTACATCCTAATCCCTAATTTAATCATAATTTGAACATGAATTAATCTGAATTCAAACAAAAACTCAAGAGTCAAACAAATTAGAACCCTAAATCCTAATTAAATCACAATCGGACAAAAAATCCCTAAATTCGAGCAAAAAATCAACAAATCCAAAACAAATTGTACAAGAAATTAGGGGAAAGAGAGAAGAGACGAGAGGATACCTTGCAAAACGAAACGCGAACATCTTCATTAAACCCTAACCACTTGAGGAAGTTCGAGTTCGAGGGAAGGATAACAGTGAATGACAATCTGTCGACGGGAAGAGATGGAATGGAGTATATATCAAAACAAACTTCATAGATAAAGGAATTTGTTGGTTCAGCTAATAGAAAAATTCAAGTGAATTGTGATGTAAGAATAAGTTGGATTGATGAAGAACTGCCGAATTCCTTGTTTTGAAAAAGAATAAGTTTGTTCCCTTCAATTTTTTTAAGGAAGTTTAAAATTAAAGTGAAAAAAAAAATTAAAAAATGTAGCCGCCAATTTTTTTGCAATTTATCCTTTAAAAAATATCTTTGCAATGCTTTTATGTCATTTAATTTATAATTTTAAAATATCATATTACTTTTAAATACAATGTAATAAATAAACCATTAGTATTTATGTGATTCTTCCCACAACAAAAATATTAATTCCTTTTTTATTGCAACAAATAAAATTTTTTATTTCCCCACCAAAAATATCTATTATTACCTTATTTACGAGTTGACCGAATACGCCTACATAATTAATCCAGCAAATTTTTTTTGTAAAGCGTTTTTAAAATGAAATTAATAATTGGTAAAATACATATACTACCCATGTTCTCGTCAAACTTATTTCAATAATTTTAAGTAAAAAATAGGTCCAGTTCAGTAAAAATAAATTCAATTCCTTATGAAATTTTAATGTTCACTAAAAATAAATTCATTCAGCAAAAAAATAAGTTAGTTCACTAAAAATAAGTTAATTCACAAAAAATTATATTAAATTGACGAAGAAACATAGCCTAACACCCGATTTAGGATATCATATGATCGATTCAATATATCATCTTATTCCCTGCCCTTTATGGCTAGTAAAACATAAAAGAAAAAAATATATTCTATTTTAATCGTAACATATAAGTTTATTTCAACGAAAATAATGTTCAATCATTAATAAAATTCTTAAGTTTTGAGAAATTAATATAAGTTTCGTTTCAATAGCGATAAAGAATTCCAATTATTGATTAGAAATATCGGTACAATGAGAATGAGTCCAATATTAATTAGTTAAACTAGTGATTTGTCTTAGCAATATCTACTTTTTAAGATAGCCTCAACTATTGTCACCTTGTAATTTTCATTTGGCAATCAAAGACTTCCTCAAGTTTAGTATTCTAGGTTTACTAGTTTATTGCATAATAGAATCCAAAATTCAAGTCTATACATATGTGTCTTTTGCAAAAATGGATTGACAAGCAACAATAAATTTACACACACATGTCAATTCTTTCTGCCCTTAACTACTTGCATCAATTAAACCTATTGTCTTTTTGTTATTACCAAACTCTTAGAATCTGTGCATAGTTCTGGGTTGTATGCAAATAAATTTGAATTCACAAACACTTTGTTTAAACTTAAAGGATGTCACATTACCCAGGTATCGTATGGATCTAACCATCAGACTATGCGCCTATGCAAAGACATCTCTCTTTATTGCTAAGCACATGAAATATATTTCAATTCATGAAATGACTTCTATCGAGTTCTAAGGGTACCTGCATGTACCTAGCAAGTACTAGGAAATCGTGTTCGCTGAACAAGTCCATATCTCCTCTTCTCTCTATTTCCAGCAATTTTTCATTCAGAAAATGTGTAAGGATCCATTGCCTCTCAAGAAAACGCATCACATGGAATTGGAGTTCTGTCATGGTTGCTGCGAAAACCAAAACAACAATACAAAAGAAAGAGAAAGAAAAAGTAAATGCCCATGTCACCCGAAGAGACACAAGAGACAATTTAGGGTTTTCCACAATACCTTATCACTCGTTATATCTAAGTGTAATATTCCATCCTGCCAGCATGTAGCAATTCAAAAAGACAATGTCCTACCACAGATAAGAAAAAAGTTTTAATAGAAAGAAGAAAATATGGTGCTATAATCAGCTATTTATCGTGTAACCTACAAAGTTGAAAAAAAAATCGGCTTAGTACTTGAACAAGAAATAATTGCGCAAATATGGTAATGAGACCTGTTTGAAGCAAAAAACACCATTTGTATTTTCGATCTAGATCTGGTACATGAAACAACTATTTCAACGCATTTAAACATCTTAGCAATGTTGGAAAGTCCTCATCCATTTGCTCCCTTGACCATTTAGAAGATCCGAAAACAAACTCACTGGCAAAGGGAGATTTTCAAAAAACATTCGATGAACACATAGAAATTTTTCTTTATATATTTGCAGTTACATAATATGTAAAGTAATAATTGGCGCAATACAGAGAATGAACTACTAACTAATCAAATCATAATTAAATATCCACATTATCCCAGATAATATTAACTAAGGCCAACACCGAACTGAAAATAATAAGCGACTAACTTTCAGGCTAAAAATTAAAACTGAGAAGAAAAGAGATGGTATCATGAAAGAAAGAAACGCAGCGTTTAATGATGACAAAGTGCAACAAAAGAAGAAGAGGGTTTAAAAAATATCAAACACTATGTTTCAAAAAAAAGAAATGGAAGGGAAGAAAAGGGAAGCACAATCTCTTGTTCGAGAAAAGGTTTGGGGGGGTGAGGAAGAGGAAGAGATTACATTCCTTCTCCCTCCCTCCTCCTTTAATCCCTCCAAATTTGGAGAGTTTTTGGAGCGAAAAATAGACCCAAACTGCCCCTCCAGTTCTCCTTCCCTACATTTCCTCCTCTCTCCTTACCCATCCTTTTCCTCCACCTTTTACTATCAAACATTAGTGTAAGAAGAGCTTATCTCCAATAAAAAAGAGAATTGCCTCTGTGAAAAGTAGAGCCGCAAGTGCACAACTGTGCTGCTTACCTATGCTAATAACCAAAACCAAAAGCACTCTTCACATTTACCTTTCAATGAAGCACTTTACCATTATCTTTGATTCCCTGTTTCTGAAACACATATCACACAAAATACACACAACTTCACAACAAATTCAGCACATACTAAATTCAAACCCCAACTACCAGAAAGGTCCTAAATAATTAATTAAAAATCGCCAAATAATAAAAAATCTCATTACAAACCATCGATATATTTCCATTCAAATCCTACATTTATATACCCCCTTTCAAAACCTTCAAAGCCCAGAGTTCTAGACAACAAACGACAAGCAAATCTTTGATTAAGAAACCTATTCAAACTTTTCATTAAACACCCTCGTGAGATAAACACTTAAGTCCTATATATATCCTATACGCAACAAAAGAGAAAAATATGCCAAGTTTAGATGAACTTTGCACATATATGAAAAGCACAAAACATACAATTATAAAACATACAAATTACATCATTTGAACAAAAAAAAAAATATAAAGCTGAATTGTGATATCTAAAACAAAGCTTAGCGAAGAAAAAATATTATATACTTAAAGGAAAACTAAGCTACAGAATATGACCTTAAAGAAGGTTCAGGCACCAAACTTCAATTGATTTGTTTTGTGTGCAAACAAAATGCGTTAATTGATCTATACTCAAAGGGAAGTGAAAAGCTCCATGCATGCTAGAAACCAATGTTCTGCAAGTTAAAGGATGATGGCAAATAAAATCTCCATGGCTCAGCATCAGCAGCCATAAACAGCAAACTCAGAGATACCCCTTTCCAATATAATATTCTTTAATCTAATAGATATAGACAATATAATACTTACATACAACAGATTCATCCAGAATATTACGAATCTAATCCCTAATTAAATCATAATTTGAACATGAATAATCTTGGAATTCAAAGAAAACTCAAGAGTCAATGTAAAGGAAAGATTTTATGAAGAAACTGTTGATGGTGGTAAAGTGAGAAAGTCGTATGAGGAGTTGCATTAGATATTGGTTGATGCAATTGGCGTGACCCTATCATGTTAAAACCAACCCACAAAACTTCTCCCCCATTCAAAAATTGCTTTTCATCTTGCTTCCGTCCATATTTCCAAAGAACTCAGCACAGAGATGAGGCAAAACCACTTGGATGCCCTTCTCATCAATGCCTTGATAAACAAAATTCAAATCAACTTCCCTCCTTAATGATCAAACACCTAACCCACTGTATATCAAAGAAACATGGAAATTGGGGTATTGGTAACCTCCTGATTGACTTTCCTTAAAGCTTTCGGATAAAGAAAACCAAAGAAGTACTACCATGCAAACAAATCACTTCATTCAATCCAGTACCTTAACTCAGACTAGGGTAATCGTCAAAGTAAGGGAGGATGTTGTTCAAGAACAAGAGAAGAGGAGGATGAGGAGGAGGAACAGAAGGTTGCTGAGAAGGAGAGGAGGAGCCGATAACGGTAAAACTCCTGAGAAAAACTGTGACTACTGTGGACGAAAGAATGAGGATTGAGGAACCACTCATCATGTCTGTCTAGTCGCAGAGGAGGCAAGGCAGGGAAGAGGAGGAGTGCACTCAAAAGAGTGGAGAACACGAGGCAAGGCGCTAACAAGGAGACCTTGCAAACCATCTTCGACCTGGATGAGGATGAGCCAAAGAAGGACGAGTCAAAGGCGGAGGAGCCCCAGAAGGAGGAACCAAAGACAGCTGMAGTTCACCCTTCTCCTCCTGCTGTTGTTGAAACCTCTATTCTGGAGAAACAGGGGAGTGGCTCTATGATACGTACTGGTTCAGGCTTTGGCACCTTCAGTTCCTCAGTCATTGAGGAGCTGCAGGGACTTAAGGATTCTGTTCAATCCCTTCATGGCAAGCTGGATCAGGTGCTCAACAGGTGTGCTAMAATKGAGCCAATGCTGGAGAAACAGGCTACATTGTCCCAGACTATCATAGATGACATGGGTGCAGCATACTTGCAGATTGACAAGGCACAGAGGAAGATTTTGGCCAAGGTGATTGAAGTCCTATCAGAGTTTGGAGGCCCCTGAAGATCTTGCTTCATCCTTCCCCTTCCCACTAGCAATTAACCTACCCTACCCCTATTATTAATAATCAAAAACAATGGTATGTAACTTAATATTTTGGATTCGGTTACTTTTTGCATAATTCGCTTTTGAACATGGGTACTTATATTTTCTTTCTTTGAACTATTATGGGCTTTATATTTTAAATGATTATATATATGCTATGCTTTGATCATACTTGTGTGTGGATTGTTAGTCATACTTGAGATTATGTGTATTGAAAGGGTACAGCCAATATACTTTCTATTGGTACTGTGCTATGAGATATATGCATATACTGTGTTTTTGATGAAAGCCAAAAGCGGGAAGAGGAGCAAACCTCTTTGGTTTGACAGGTTGATGATCAAGTTCTAGCATCTAAGCTGCTCGAGTTCCTTAAAAAAAAAAAAAAAAAAGAAGCATGTATAAGGGTATTAACTAAAACTTCCTAAGTTTTGTTTCTCTTATATGTCCTGTACTGAATTAGTTTATAATGCACTAACACACTATTGAATTATGATCTAAATCGGTTTAAAGAGTTTGCTTGGTTTGGCATTCATCAAAAAGGGGGAATATTGTTGAACCCTAAGTTTTGATGAATGGCACTCCAAACCAASAAAGCAAACTCTATGTGTTAATATCTAATATGTGTGTTTAGTGATGTGATTATAGGTTCCAGGTTTCAAGAAGTCTAAATGGAGCAAGGACATCCTTAGGAGAAGGAAGAAGTTCCTGTGACTTAACTGGAGCTATGGATGAACTCAAGGAAGAWGTTCGAAGTCAAGGAAGGTTGAGTTCCTTGGAAAAGATGACTCGACATTGTGGTACAGTAGATTTAGGGTTCTAGATTTATTGTAGTGCTTGGTAATGATACATGAAATATTGCTCAAAGGATAAAAAGGAAAATAATATTAAGTTTGGTGTTTATCTACTTAATGAATTTTAATCGCTATTTTGTGAAAAGATATTTTTCTATAAAGCCTAGGGTAATTGTAAATATGATTTGAATAAAAATAATCTTTTCATAAAATATTAAAGATTATTTTTCTGTTAGAATACTTCTTAAAAACTATATGTTATATCTTTTTGGATTAAAACGTTTTATTTTTTGAAAGGATATTTTCTGATTAACTGGTTTGTTAAAAGGCCCTTTAAAATAGGAAAATCAGTTTTGGAGAAAACGTGTGCCAACTGACTGAGATTTTTAAGGAACTAAAACGGCTATATCTGACTTAGTGAGATCGTGGAGTTATGGAGCTTGTTGGTCAAGTTCCATACAAGCATTACTCCTACAAAAGAGGGAGTAGTGGTTAGTGTGACTTTACTACTTGCCTTCTTACGCATTCATGATCACACTAAAAATATACTCAGCTGGAAATTAACAAAGACAACACCTTGAGCAAGAATTCAATCAGAGCTTTATTTCATATTGTTTGCCAAGCAATTAAGATTGTTTACATCGAGTTGTAAGTGCTTCTTTCTGTTGGTTGAAGCGGTGGGGTTGTGAGAGAGATTATAGCCGAGGATTTCATAGAAATCGAGTTTGAGGAGTGTGACCAACAGAGGGTTGGTTACGAGGGTTCAAAGAAGTTCCTTGAGAACTGAAACGAGTTCTTAGATTGTAATTAGGTGTTGCATCCTATTATAATAAAGACGAAGTCCTTGTTTGCATCAGGCCACAGTTTTTTCTCTCTTGGCGTTTGTCTTGAGGGTTCTGTGTTTAGAAAATTCTCTTTGTTCGTGTTTCTTTCATTAAGTTTCTTTTAATTCCGCGAAAAGTCACTTAAGTTCCTCAATACAATTCACGGCCCCCCTCTTGTATTGTTCAGTCGATCCAACAAGAGATAATAGTAGACAGAACCTTCTTAAGCCTATTACTAAGCAACTTTGTAATGCAGTTCTAAAGTACATTACAACATGCTATAGGCCTGTAATAAGTGACAAAGCTAGGAACCTCCAACTTGGGAATCAAACATAAGGTTGTACAATTTAGCTCCTTCAACAATTTGCCATTCTAACAAAATTGCATAACAGCAGCAGTGACATCATTCCCCACTATAAACCATGCTTTCACAACAAGAATCCGCGTTATTAACGACGGATTTTACCGACCGTCACGAAAACGGTCGGTAAATAAGATATTACCGACCGTTTTTATATAGGACGCAATTTACCGACCGTTTTTATCAAATTACCGACCGTTCATTAGAACGGACGACAATTACCGACCGCCCACGTGGAGTTACCGACCGTAGACGGTCGGTAATTATATTTTTTAAAAAAATTCAAACTCGACCACATGGTCGGTTTGCTTATACTTTCACAGTTTCACATATTAGTAATACGTACTCTCTCTCCTCTCCTCTAATTCTCATTATCTCAACTCTTCTCATCACTCTTTCTCTCCCCTCACTCACGCATCTCCCCACTCTCTCTCTCTCTCTCTCCTCTCCCTCATTCACGCCGTCGCTCTCCCTCACTCACGCCGCCGCTCTCCTTTCCCTCACTCTCCTCACTCTCTTTCTCTCTCTCCTCTCCCTCACTCACGCCGTCGCACCTTCCAAGCAATCGCCGCCCTCCTAAGTCGCGCCCTCGCCATGCCGTCTCCATCGTCGTTTCCTTACCGCCGCACCTACCAAGAAACCGCCCCCTCCTAAACATTATAGATCTAGGGTTTTTTTTTTCCTTTTTATCATTTTTTTCGATTTTTTGATTTTTCTTATTGTTTAAAATTTGTTTTCGAATTTCAGAATTTTTGATTTTTCTTGTTTTTCAATTTTTCTGATTTTTGGAATTCCTTATTTTTCTTTTTTTCTTTATTTTTCTTGTCTGTTTTTTCTTTGTTTCTTCTTTTTCAATTTTTCTGATTTTTCTTCTAATTCATTAGATCTAGGTTTCAGATTTTATTTTTCGTTTTTTTAAATTTCAGATTTCAGATTTTAATTTTTTTCCTTTAGATTTATTGTTTTTGTACCAACTATTTCAGATTTCGTATTTTGTTTTTAAAATTTCATATTTTAAATTTCAATTTTCTTTTTTTTGGAATTTTCTTTTTTTAAAATTTCAGATTTCATTTGAAGTAGTTTTGTTTTTGGGTTTTTCTGAAGTTGATTTTACTGGACTTTTTTATTTTACTTTTGGGGTCAATTTTTGTATTTATGACAATTAAATTTCTTGTTTTATGGGTTGTCATCTTCATTTTCTGGATTTTTTTAGGGTCAATTATTTGTTTGGTGGTTGTAGATGTCGTTCAATACCTTGTTTTAATTTTTATTTATTTTTGGTGGTCAATTATTTGTTTGTTTGATGTTACTAATTTATTTTGAGGCTTTTCTGTGTTTGATCTTCTTTTTTTTGTTCTTGCAGGTGAAAATGGGTGGTGATTTTCAGGTTATTTTCAAGTCAATTTTTTATTTTTATTTTTAATTGTTAACATTGATGTATGTAAATGTAATTTATTTGTATTCTTTGTATTATATTTGTATCAACAATGTTTATTTTATATTAATATAATATGTAATTTCAATTTCAGATTGTTTGTATATTGTTGGTTGTGTTGTATAGTTGTATCAATAATATCATGGTTATTTTATATTAATAATATCATGTTTCATATATCAATAATATGAATTATTAAATATTAGTTGCATAAAAAGAAGTAGCTAAAAGTTGGGATATGTAAATAAAAATGTTTTATGACCATTACAAAACAAATAAAAAAACCTATTCATTATTACAGACCGCTTGATGGTCGGTAAATTCAGAATTACCGACCGTTTGGCGGTCGGTAAAAGTCAACATATCAACATACTGAGTATGTTGACTTTTATCGACCGCCAAACGGTCGGTAACTCTGAATTTGACTTTGACTAACCTAAGTGGGTAGCGGTCGGTAAAAACGGTCGGTAAACCCTAAATTACCGACCATATGATTGTCGACCGTCCGTTACCAACTGTAAACGGTCGGTAAACATATTTCCGACCGTTTTCGCGTTTTTACCGACCGTTTATGTTTGTTTCAGACGGTCGGTAATCGCTGGTTTTCTTGTTGTGTTTCTTAAAAAATAGACTGTTGTATCCATCAAGACCTGGAGCTTTCTCATTAGGAATGGAGAATATAGCCCTCTGAATTTCCAAATAGCAACAGGAGCTTCCACTAAGTCCACTAAATCTGCATTCAAAATTGGACCATTATGCACTACCTTAGGATTAATCTGAATTCTTTCCCCCATATTAGAACCCAGTAACATCTTTTAATAATCAATAAATGCATTAGAAACATCAAGGGGACTCTCACACCATCTTTCAGAAACATCCTTAATTCCTAGAATTTTCTTTCTGTATTTTTGAGTCTTTATACATCTGTGAAAAAAGGCAGTGTTATCATCTTCTACCCTCAACCAATTCACTCTTGAGCTTTGCTATAAATGGGCATATTATTACTTCCTTACATTCCTTAAAATAAAACCAGATTAATCCTGGAGGTAGTGGCTGGGCTTGGTTTGTTCCTGGTTTCGGAACGGATCGTAAACTTGGATACTACCCGATTCGTGACTTATGTTTGGAGGGAGTAGTTTTACTATTTTGTTTTCTCTCGTCGGCGTTGAGTGGCTCTTACGTATGATAGTTATTTGAATACTACGTCACTTGGGTTTAGTTTTCTAATAAATTTGCCCCTTGTGGTGGCTCCTTATTTTGTTTGATTATTGTTTTGTTTGTGTCATCCTCATAGATCTTAATCAATCTATGGAGTTAGGATTTTTAGTTATTGTGTTAGGGGTTTCTTTGATTGTGAAGGTTCGGTCGCTTCAGTTTGATTATGGGAGATCTCTACTTGACTCTGCAAGCACGATTATTTAATTACTTCTACATCAATTATTATGCCGGATTTGCGCGAACTCACATATAGTATTGTTTCGGATGAAGAGTTTTTTTAAGGCTTTATTGTTTCAAAAATTTGAACAATCATACAATATATGTAGTTTTTTAGATAGATATATTTGTACTTCTCAATTAATTTTCTAAGAAATTGGATTGTAAGTGTCGTTTGACTTTTTCAAATTAATGAAATCTTTTAGTTTTCGTGTCAAAAAAAAACTTGCAATGGTTGCACACATCTATTACTAGTATATATAAAGGAAGTTTGGTTTGATATGTGTTATTCCTTCATCGATCAACTAAACATAAACACTATTACAAGATCATGACATGTGTCGCTCTGTATTTTCCGACACATGTAATGTATTTGTACTCATGTTTGTTCCGTCCTTTCAAGTTCACACGACTGTTTAGTTTTTCTTTTCTTTTTGTTAATATGAATATGATGTATATACAGTCTTTTCATGCTATTAACATTTATCCTATAGACTTTAAGTGCTATATTTATATGTGATACCGATTTCGTGTCAAAGTTCGTGCAAACAACAAGTTCATTTTTTTTTTAAAATACTTTTTTATCTAAGAATACACCTACTTTGAATTTGTTGCAATTTAAATGCAAATAAAATGAGGACTTCATTTTTTTTCCATCTTAGTAGTATGAGTATCTTACAAAATCAATGGACCGAAAGTAGCAAAACCGTGTAATGAATAGCCTTCTTCAATCACTCGTCAAGTATAAAGAAATCAGTGGATATCATTGTCAACTGCTCAACTCCCACATAAGTGATGGGAGTAAATTGAATTTGCAAATTGCAATGAGCTAACTTGTGGTTTGTGAACAATATATTTTATGTCAACATATAAATAATTATAGCAATAATGGAACCAACTACTCCGTAGATTGAAATTTGAAAACATGTTTAAATGAATAAAATCATCTTTTCTTTCTTTTAAGGGATTTTTCTTCAGGTACCCCTGAGGTTTTGCTTAATTCCTCAGGTACCCTCGAGTTTTAGAAATACCTCAGGTACCCTCGAGGTTAGACAAAATAGCTMAAATACCCTTATTATGGATGGAAAACTAACGCCGTTAGTGTTTAACCCCTAATTAAACTAATTAACACCTAATTAAACTAATTAACCCCTAATTAAACTAAATTTATTTACTAATCTAATTCCTCTTTCACCAACAACCCCCGTAACATTCCTCTGTTTTTTTTTTCTTTTCCATAAAAAAATACAAATATTCATTGTATTATAAAACCAAAGTGATACCCATTAATGATTTGGTAAAAATTGAGAGAAATGGCGAACAATCAACCACATCATCATCATCACAATCACAATAATGAAGGTTTAGGAGATGAGTTTTTCGAGCAGATACTATCTGTTCCGGGTTACAACTCGGGTGGGAACGAAGGAGGCGGCTTTGGGTCGGGCAATGATGGGTCATCCATATTGTTGGGCTTGGGCCCGAGTGATGGGTCGGCCCATGGAGGTGTCAATGTTGGACTCGGGATTGGTGGGTTTAGGGCCGGAATGGGCTTGGGACGTCGATGGTGGGGGTCGACGAGGGCAGGGACGTCGCCGTTGGGGATGTTGACGGTGAGGGAGATGCCGGTGTTGGCGAAGGATTGGAGGGTATCGGAGTCGCAGTCGAAGAGCTTGACGGAGGTGAGGAATTGGGCGACGGAGGAGGAGGGTGGGAGGTTGTCGGCGACTTTGCCGTAGTTGACGCCGATGAAGGCGGCGGCGGAGGAGATGAGGAGGAGGAGAGAGAAAGTGAGGAGTAAGAGAGGGAGGATGTGATTCGCCATGATTGGGATTGACAGTGGAGAGGTGTTGGGTATGGTAGATATATCTGGAATTTTTGAAGGAAGATGAAGATGGAAGTGAGAGGAGAGAGAGAAGTGTGATTGATTAATGAAGGGTGATAATAGGCATTTAATTAACTTAAATATGGTTATTAGGAGTTAGTGTTAAATTAGGTGTTAATTAATTTAATTAGGGATTAAACACTAACGGTGTTAGTTTTCCATCCATAATAAGGGTATTTGAGCTATTTTGTCCAACCTCGGGGGTACCTGAGGCATTTCTAAAAACTCGGAGGTACCTGAGGAATTAAGCAAAACCTCAGGGGTACCTGAGGAAAAATCCCTTCTTTTAACTTTCTCCGTTTCAATATTCTTCATTACATATTCTATTTTAAAAAGTTTCAATTTATTAGATACACTTTTTTTACATTAAACATTCTCTTTGTCTCTCTATTTTTACCTGGGTCACTTTTTTTTCTTTCTACTAATTTCGTTTTTTTAAAAAAATTGTCTAAAATTCTGTAATTTTATAAGTATAGCGAGTTAGCGACTATTATAAAAGGTGAAATGAAAAAAATAATAAATTTATTGTACTATATAAATATGTACTCTGTCACGGTCTCACCCTCTCTTTCTACCAAGGCTAGCTACAAAATGCTTAGATTGCTGAATAGGTATTCACATCACAGCAACTCAGTTCTTGCATAGATGATAGATCTATTATAGTAACTTGTTTTAAATACTCCATTATTACTTTGAAGAGTTTGTTATAACGTTGTTTGTGAAAATTAAATGCTTTTCTTTCTTCTTTTGATGGCATGTATTCAGAGATATCCTCAAGTGGGTTTCCCATCAACATAGAAGATCTTCTTCCTCCACTGCTTTTTCTGCTGGAAGGTATGTTATTCAAGTAATTGATTGCTAGTTTTTTTTTGGATATAATTCAATTTTTCAATAAATCTTTCGGTTTTTTTCTTTATTGATTTACTACTGATAATTCATCTTGGAATTATTTTCCTTTTACTATCTACTAGGTCCTCCGATTTTTAATGGATTGTACATTTACTATTTGGAGGAAAAATTAGGAAAAATGTATCATAATTTGAGTGAGGTAAAAGAGTAGGAGAGAGTATATATAAAAGGGGAAGTATATAAAAGTTGGGTAAGTAAAAGAATGTGTGGTTAAAAAGTACGAGAAAGTGTGTTTCAAAATGGAATAAAGTACAATACACAAAATATTAAAAAAAATTTAAATGAAGAAATTGCAAAGAATATTAAAAATCAGAGGGAGTATATTATTTATGGTATTGGTAACCTTCTACTTCCCCATATAAAATTGGTGCAAGTTTTATATTTTACGATAGACGATCCATGAAATTTGAGACGGAGGTAATATATGTAGGCATGTCAATGGGCTAGTAAAATAGGAGATTCGTCCCATTTCCGTCCCATTGGTACGGGGATGAATTTTAGTGTGGCGGGTGGTAGAGCGAAGATGGGGATAAAAACCATGAATGATGGGCGTGGTGGCCGGATTTAGTGATGTCCTCGTGACCTCTTCCATGCCAACCGATCCGACTCATATCCTTTATAAATGTATTAATTTTAAACAATATACTCCATATAATGCTAATACTAACAATTATTTTATAATCAACAAAAATTAATAATTTTTAACTTTTTTTATTACATTTTTTTATTTGGATTATATTTTTTCGCATTTATATATTAATGAAGGTAGATAAGTGATTTTAAGTGGGTTTTAAGTGGAGATTTTGTGGAGGTGGATACTAAGTGGGGATGGGGCGCGCGGGGTTGATTTTATACATTATTTAGTGGGGTAGGGATGAAGAAAATATTTAAACCCAACGTGGGGATGAGATGGGATAGCCAATATTCGCCCCATCCCGCTCTGTTTCATTGACAAGCCTAAATACGAAGTATAAGTTCTGGGTTTGAGAGGAAAAGGGGAGTATGTCTTTTCAATACACATGCATCATTTGATCCTCTTACCTAATTAATAATTAGTTAGTTTTCAATGTAGTTATGCATCTAATGATGCTATTATCTTTAACAAGATATTTTTTTATTGCTATATATATGAGCAGACTTGAAGGTAAGGTCGCTCTTATAACTGGTGGCGCAAGTGGGCTTGGTAAGGCTACTGCCCAAGAATTCATCAAACAAGGAGCGTATGTCTTCATCGCGGATGTCAACGATAAAGAAGGCCAAATTGTGGCGGATGATTTAGGCCCTAAAGCTCAATTTGTCCACTGTGATGTTGGTGTTGAGACCCATGTAGCCGAAGCAATTGATAACGTTGTATCGAAGCACAAAAAACTTGACATCATGTTTAACAATGCAGGCATAACAGGGCCGTATAGGCTGCCAAGCATAATTGACCTTGATTTGAATCAATTTGACCAAGTTATGCGGGTTCATGTTCGTGGCACGATGGCAGGGGTCAAGCATGCAACCCGAGTAATGAAACCAATGGGCGCAGGATCCATTATTTGCACAGGGAGCATATGTGGAATCATGGGTGGGCTTGGTTTGCATTCATATTCTATAGCAAAATTTACTATACCGGGGATAGTAAAGTCTTTAGCTAGTGAGCTATGTCAATACGGGATTAGAATTAATTGTATATCACCAAGTGTAATCGCGACCTCTATGGTGTTGAGCTACTTTGAAAATGTTTACCCGAATGCAACTCCGGCGCAAGTAAGTGAAATTATTGATGGATTAGGGGAACTAAGAGGGGCTAAATGTGAAGAAATTGATATTGCAAAAGCAGCCTTGTATTTGGCCTCACATGATGCCAAGTATGTGAATGGTCATAATCTTGTTGTAGATGGAGGCCTCACTTGTATCAAAACTCTCGCATTGCCCAACCCTAACCAATTTGTGTAATAAACATCAATTGTGGTTTGCGCCTTCCTTGATGTATCTTCATTCCGCATATGATTAATGTTTGTGTTTCTTTCTCTAAACGTTGGCCTCATGAAACAGTACGAGGGTATAGAGACAAAAGTTGGGCTCATGAATTAATTTTGGCTTCAGCTTTGTCTCCTTAGCTCTACTTGTAGCTCACTAATTATCTAGTCTAGTAGAAAAATTCTTTTCTAAAACTTTGATGTGGGAACATGGAACTTTTTAGCATAGAAAAATCTCATCACATTAATAACATTTTTTATAGCCTCGTTCTTTTCCAAAACCCCAATGTGAGAATATGGGGTTGTAGAACTTTCTAACATAGAAAAATTTTGTGTTATTTCTATAACTAGTACTATACAATTAATACAAAGACTTAAATGAACCTGGTTCACAATAACTTATTGTGAACCAAGAAACATCACGTGACCTTCTTTTAATAAATTTGAAGAAAAAAAAAGTTTATTTTGTTCTCTTCTTCCTAATGTTATTTCGCTTCGGCTCTTTTACCGGCTTGCAGCATTTGTCAATCAAAACAAATAACACATATATATATCTTCCAAGAACTAAGTATTCACGCATGCATGTGTTAAATCCAAGTATATCTTTCTTTTTTATTTAGCTTCATCTCATTTTTTTTAATAATTTAAATTCAGTTTACTTTAATTAATTTTTTTTCCTTTTCTTCAAGTCTTCAACATCAACTTATCACAATTTTACTGGTAATTTCTTTTCTATATATAAAAACGTCGGGGTTTAGACTTCTAGATGAGGATGAAGATAGGGTCAGCCCGGCTTGCTTGGTCCACTCATGTCAGTAATGTCGTGTCGACGTGCCGCAATGACGACGTTGAGTGTCCAAAGCTTGATGGCCTGTTATACTGTTGCGTGATTGCGTCTGTATGTGCATCACATACAAATACAATCACTGATGAGTGATGACTACTACTACTTCCTAATAACAAACAAAAATTTTGAGTGAGATAATGTTTCGTATATAAGTACACAAATACACAATATCATTAAAAAGTACATAATATCACATACACATATAAACTATAAGTATATGATACAGAAATACATTATATCGTATTAAAATACATAATATCATTCATAAGTACATAATATTATATATAAGTATATGATATAANCAATCCATTTATGAATGTTTAAATTTGTACATAAGAATAGTACGCAGTACTTTATATCTAA
Organism: Bassia scoparia; assembly: GCA_008642245.1. Lineage (NCBI taxonomy): Eukaryota > Viridiplantae > Streptophyta > Magnoliopsida > Caryophyllales > Amaranthaceae > Bassia > Bassia scoparia. The sequence goes on from SNQN01001876.1 coordinate 77,777, forward strand.
GGTTCATTTTTATGATTTTTTTATTTTGAATTTATATTTTAAAATCGACAAAGTTATTTATTTTGTAATAGAACGTTCTAATTGCTAATTCAATATACATATACAATTACCATACAACAAAGAAACAAATCATTGTGCATAAAAAAAAAGAAAGAAAAAAACAGTGATTCAGTGAAGTATTACTTGTTTAGTATGGAGTACTATGGACAACAAATCAATATTTGGCGCAAAAACTACGAGTACTTGACTAACTTCCTAAATACAAAGACTTAAATGAACCTGGTTCACAATAACTATTGTGAACCAAGAAAAATCACGTGACCTTCTTTTAATAAATTTGAAGAAAAAAATAAGTTTATTTTGTTCTCTTCTTCCTGATGTTATTTCGCTTCGGCTCTTTTACCGGCTTGCAGTATTTGTCAGATCAAAACAATTAACACATAAATATCTTCCAAGAACTAAGTATTCACGCATGTCGATGTGTCAAATCCAAGTATATCTTTCACTTTTATTTAGCTTCATCTCATCTTTTTAATAATTTAAATTCAATTTACTTTAATTAATTTTTTTTCCTTTTCTTCAAATSTTCAACATCAACTTATCACGATTTTACTGGTAATTTCTTTTCTATATATAAAAACGTCGGGGTCTAGACTTCTAGTTGAGGATGAAGATAGGGTCAGCCCCGCTTGCTTGGCCCACTCATTTCAGTAATGTCGTGTCGGCGTGCCGCGATGACGACGTTGAGTGTCCGAAGCTTGATGGCCTGTTATACWGTTGCGTGATTGCGTCTGTATGTGCATCACATACAAATACAATCACCGATGACTACTACTACTTCCTAATAACAAACAAAAATTTTAGTGAGACAATGTTTCGTATATAAGTACACAAATACACATTATCATTAAAAAGTACATAACATCACATACATGTATAAACTATAAGTATAAGATACAGAAGTATATTATATCATATTAAAATACATAATATCATTCATAAGTACATAATATTATATACAAGTATATGATATAAGTATATTTTATAATAGTACATTATTTCGTATATAAATATATAATATCATTCAATACATAATCTTATACGATATAAAAGTACATTATATCGTATATAAGTACACAATATTATTCAGAATTATAAGATATCACAAACTAGTACGGAGTATAAGATGTAATTATATGATATAGAAGTACATTATATCGTATATGAATATAATATTATTCAGAAGTATATAATATTTTTTATTTATTTTCAGAAGTATATAATATCACACAAAAGTACAAGATACAAATATATGATACCGAAGTACATTATCTCTATTATATAAGCCAAGGGGGGAGCTATGGTGTCCCCCCTATGAAAATACTATTATACCCTTAATTTATTTTTATAATTTTTAATTGAAATATATTCCTTCCCAATTTAATTATATTTTAAAAATTACCTTAATCAATCAAAAATTCAAAACTTAATTGATTCCTAAAAACAACTAAAAACACACACATTTTTCCATTAGTCTTTAATTGTATCCATTGATTGATTATCAATTAAAATTTTCTCTAAATGAACAAATTAATTTATTAATCAACCACTAAATCCTTTAATACACTATGTCAATACACTGTCTCTTATACACATCTAGATGTGTATAAGAGACAGCGGTACGGTGGTGATCGTTGTTGAAACCTTCGAGAGAATGTATATGTTGACATGTTTGTTATATGTTGAGTTCAATTTTTGAGCTGTAAGCCTATAAGTGAGGAAGATGACAGTTAATTATAATATCACGTGAGTTGGGTTGGGTTCACAATAAAATTATTGTAGACCCGGTTCGTACAAGACTTTCTGCTTCCTAAAGAGACCTACGAGTACTAAAAACTCTATTATCTTCAAGTAATGCTTCTACAGCTCTCCTACCAGACACCAAGGCCCCATCAAACGTAGCACTAGTTTGATAATCTCCACACAAATACAACCCAAGCCCAGGCCCGCCTCTCGGATTTTTCATCAAGTCCGTTGGTGGGCTCTGATTGGGCTGGGCAAACCTGACCCGATACGTCCTTAGGTGTTTCCAACTCCCAACAATAGTCTCTCCAAACCAGCCCGAGAGCTCCTTGACAACCCTATCAATCAACTCATCGTCCGACRCATCATCGTAAAACCCAATCAACGACACCGACACCAATGCCTTATTAGGCGGGCCATATGACCGGGACACATTAGTTGCGAAAAACATATTGTTCACGATCCCACGATCTGACCCGTTAAGGTACAATATCGGGTCCGAGTCCGGGACTTTATCCCGGTCCATGGTAAAATACAAGCAAACCGTACTCCGACCCGGTTTCTCATTACCCAACTTTTTAATACAGTTGAACAAATTCCCCGCCAAAATCTTTTCYACTTGGGGCTGCTCAACAGCCAAAATAACACCAATCTCACTCCTCAACTCCTCCCCACTCTCCAACCTCACAACCACCTCATCACCACCACCTTCAACCGCGACGACTCTCGAATTCAACCGAATACAATCTCCCGGCAATTTGGATGCCAATTGTTTCGGGATCTCCCCGATCCCCTTCTTGGGAATCGTATTATCCCCCAATGCAAGACACTTGAATATAAAATCGAACAGCCTCGATGACGTCTCGAGCTCGCGATCAAAGAAAATCCCGCCAAAAAAGGGGCGAAAAAACCTGTCAACTACAGCCTCCGAAAACCCAAACCTCCTCAACAGCTCGATCACAGGAACCTCGTCGGAGCAAAAGATGTCGTGATCGGACTTCAGCAAAACCCTAACTCTCAAGAACCCAATCAACAATTTATCAAAGACGGTCCCAATTGGATTAAGCAAGCTCGCCACAGAATCGAAAGGGTGTCGCACGGGGTCGGCGACGGTGTGGAATCGGCCATTGAAGAAGATGCGAGCTCCGGAGTAGAATTTTTGCAGGTTCAAGGAGGAGTAATCGAGGAGGGATTGGGCTTCGGGGTAAGCGGTGATGAAGATTTGGAAGCCGCGGTCGAGGAGGAAGCCGTCGATGGAGTCAGTACGGACACGGCCTCCGATGTCGTCGGAGGATTCGAGGAGGAGGAAAGGGGTGCCGGAGGAGTGGAGGTGGGTGGCAGCGGAGAGTCCAGCTAGGCCGCCGCCGATGATGATGGCGGATTTGGTGGTAGTRGTGGTGGTGGGAGTTGCGGTGGGTGGCGGTGGTGGTGGGGAGGAGAGGGTTGATTTTGGGAGGAGAGAGAAACGGTGGTTGTGACGGTGGATGTGGTGTTGGTGGTGGAAGGAGGGGAAAGAGAAWGAAGGGGAGAAGATGAYCATTTGGATGTGGTGGAAAATGGAGTATARTACCTAACGTTACTGCAGTAGCTTATTGGGTTTCAGAAGATAAGGTTTGATTTCATTATGATTTATTTTGTTTTTATTTTTTTAAAAAAAAGGGAAGTRATTGTGGATAATATGTGATTTGTGGATGGGAGATGTGTGGTCTTGTAAGTAAGCAGGCGTAGTTCAGCACTCGGCCACCCGCAGTGATTGTTAACGAAACAAACAAGTACCTATACGGTGAAGTCTGCACTCTGCGCATCTCAACAAAATAATACACGCCATATGTTTAACGATATTGTGAAAGGAAGCTCCAAGAATCCGAGATGTTACTTAAAATCTAAATATATTTACTAAAATGAGAGAAATCTGGGAATGTATTGTAAAATCAAACATCACTCCGTATTATTAATGTTTGTTTTTATTTATTATAATAATATTTTTCATTTTAGTTATTTTAACTAACATTTTCGAACGAGTTAAGCGCACAAATGAACCCTAAATATGATATGACTTTGCAAATTATAATTATCCTTGTATAAATTATAATTTATAAAAAATTATATGTCACGGTGAGCAATATCCCGACAAAATCACGGTGATCAAATTATTYTTGGAAATTGATGATATTCTACATGCACATTAAGATATATTCTACGTCATACTTTTATTCAATGTTATGAACTAATGATTCAACAGCCGATCCATCTCCACCTATCAGCTCCTGTTACAATATGAGACAGATTCAGGGGCAGTGGGCAAGTTATACGGCAATCAGCGCTCGGCGAGAGAATGCTACGTGAACAGCCTTCGGCATGCTGAGCCGAAGGAAGAGACCTCGACACTCAGTCACAAGAGGAAAGACCCCCCTCAGCCAGATGTCCTAACCGGACTAGGGGTGTACCTCTGTGACAATCCGAAGCGCTATAACCGCCCTCAGCCTAGTGAGGCACATGAAGAAGTTCAAATCGATCAGTCCCCCGACCATACGGTTAGGGTTGGGAAGTCACTGAAACCAGTTCTTCGGGATCAGATCATCGATGCACTACGGGAATTTCGTGATGTCTTCGCATTTGAGGCAACCGAGATGCCCGGGATTGATCCCTTTGTCATGGTGCACAAGCTCAACATTCGAGAGGGAGTAAGGCCGGTTAAGCAAAAGCTCAAACATCAAGGGCAGGAGAGATGCGATGCAGCAGCATCAGAAATCAAAAAGTTGTTGAAAGCTGGCTTCATTCGAGAATGTCGATACTCGGATTGGTTAGCCAATGTTGTCCTAGTCAAGAAGCCAAATGGCACATGGCGTATGTGTGTCGACTTCACTGACCTCAACAAGGCTTGCCCGAAGGACGATTACCCTTTACCCAAGATCGATACCTTGGTCAACTCTACAGTTGGGTATGCCTTGTTCAGTTTCATGGATGCCAACGTTGGTTATCATCAAATCCCGATGGCGGAGGAGGATCAGCCTCATATATATGGTCTTCATCACAAAACAAGGTGTGTACTGCTACAAGGTTATGCCCTTCGGGTTAAAGAATGATGGGGTAACCTACCAGCGCTTGGTTGACAAAATCTTCGACGGGCAGATTGGGAAGAACGTCGAGATATACATCGACGATATGATTGTGAAAAGCAAGAAAATCAAAGAACATGTCTCGGACCTCAAGGAGGCCTTCTCAGCCCTCAGGAAATATAACATGAAGCTCAACCCCAAGAAGTGCGTGTTTGGGGTATGGGGAGGAAAGTGCCTCGGTTTTCTGGTCGACGAGAGGGGCATCGAGGCCAACCCCGATAAAATTCAAGCTATCATCAACATGGAGTCCCCAAGGTCGGTTAAAGAAGTACAAAGGCTCACGGGCTGCATGGCTGCCTTAGGTCGGTTTCTATCCCGATCAGCAGACAAAAGTTTAGCCTTCTTCAAAACATTGAAGAGACCCTCGTTCAGCTGGGATGGAGAAGTAGAAGCGGCCTTTCAGCAACTCAAGCAACATCTGTCCAGCCTACCGAAGCTCGTTTCCCCCTTACCGAGGGAGACGCTTTACTTGTACTTGGCTATCTCAGAATATGCGTTGAGCGCAGTCTTGGTTGCTAAACGAGATAAGGCTCAACACCCGGTATACTTTATGAGCCACGCCTACTGGGGAGCTGAGTCTCGGTACTCAGAAATCTAGAAAACGGTATACGCCCTAGTCTTTGCTAGTCGAAAGCTCAAGTCATACTTCTATGCCCATCCTATCAAGGTCCTCACCGGACAACCAATCAGGAAGGTCATCGAGGGAAGAAATCATTCGACGAGAATGACCGAGTGGTCAGACCAGCTCGTAGACTACGGATTGGAATACGAGCCTAGGCGAGCCATCAAGGCCCAGGCACTGACTGATTTCATAGTCGAGTGCACGAACCGACCCACCCCGGGAACCGAGGCCGAGGGTTGGGAGGTGTACGTCGATGGCTTAGCTACCAAGGAAGGCAATGGAGCAGGCATTCTGATTAAGACCGACAACGATCACAAGTTGGAGTATGCAGTCAAATTTGGATTCTCAACATCAAACAATGAAACCGAATATGAAGTAGTCATCCTCGGCATGCAAATGTGTCTAGCTGTTGGGGCTAATTCTTTAACAATGAAGTCAGACACACAGCTGATCGTGGGCCAGGTCACCGGTGAGTTCGAGGCCAAAGAAGATGGCATGAAAATGTACTTAAACAAGGTACGAGAACTTTCCCAAAAATTCATAAGTTTCTCTATTCATCACATACCTCGATCGGAAAACAACCAAGCAGACGCATTGTCCCGGCTCGCCAGTTCAGCCGAGTCTCTCGAGCCTCGGACCATCACCTGGGAAGTGTTGAAAGAACCAAGTATCAACGCTTAGGCTTCCACTATGGTCGTGGATAGAGGGGCTACATGGATGGATCAAATAATTAGGTATCTTCAAGAAGAGCAACTACCTGATGACCCAAAACAGGCAGAAAGGGTCAGGACTCAGTCTCGGTGGTTTGAGTGGCATGAAGGATGACTTTACAAAAAGTCCTACACTCATCCCTTTCTTCGGTGGTTTGAGTGGTATGAAGGACGAAGGAGACTACATCCTTCGGGAGATCCATGAAGGCGCATGTGGCAGCCACCAAGGGGCTCGAACAATAGCTGGAAAGGTACTTCGAGCAGGGTATTACTGGCCCACGCTCAAACAAGAGGCCCAGGAGTTGCTGCAGAAATGTGAAAAATTCCAAAAGAACGACTCAATTCCTCAGCGCCCAGCTGTAGACACCTAAAAATGTCTCCCCAAATGAGTAATCAATGATGAAGTATACCACATGTCGCAATTAATTCGAACTCGAAAAAACGCAATTGAACTCGTAATGAAGCTCGAAATATGTGAAGTCAAGTCACACTCGAAATT
>SNQN01001877.1:5233-20109 GCA_008642245.1 Bassia scoparia
TGGTTACCCAAAACCCTCACTTTTTCGGGCGGGCCGGGCCAGGCCAACGGGCCGAGCTAATGTTGATCACCTCTGCAATGAACCAAAAATAAATGGTTCATCATATTTTCCCTACTCCACTTCATTTTATCCTCTTTATTTATATTAAATTTACCGAATGATTAACGTACCTAATTATAATTAACGTAATTAATTGTAATTAACGTAATTAATTTTAATTAACGTAATTAACTTTAATAAGCGTACGTAGTTATAATTAGTTTGATTAAATGTAATTAATTTTTTTTTGGAGTAGTTTTTTGGTGTTGAATTGGTTTTGTGATTTTTTATGTTTTAGAAGGTAATAGAAATATAATGGAAATAGAGTTAATTTATTTATTTTTTGTGATGAAAGTATATCAAAATGAGTCTCTATTTATAGAGGAGGAAAAAAATAGGAATTTTGGTCTTTTTTTTTTGAAAAATAGATTTTGAGATATTAACGTTACAATAATTGCAATGTTTTAGATTAATCGCATCAACAGAAATGCGCCAAGTGGCAGCATCCTAGTGGGCCGCGTATGTAACACCCCAATAATTCTCTCGTTTTACTATGAAATATTTATTTGAATATACGGAGAACTATTGATATGTTACCGRCACGTGTGAAAACGTTTCGGCTTATTCAGAATATTGCAGCGGAAAAATGACTAAACCAATTAATAAAACTTTTAAGGAAAACTATCAAAGAATTTAAAACCGTACAACTTGGAACCAACTTTGGCCCTTTTATTCAAAACCGAGGATAAATATTTTGGCAAACTAACGAAACTTGAAAACCATTTAATCCAATTATAAAATACTAAAATTTTCAGACGGGACATTAAATAATAGTCCAAGAATATAACACTCAAACACTCCCATGACCCCAACGTTGCAAATGCACATGTATAGCCATCAACAACCTGCACAATCCTGTGAAAAGCCTGCTCCCCATATTTTTCAAATGAAATAAGGATCATCACAGGTCRACAAAAAAAAAATAGATGTGGACGACACACACAAACATAAAACACGCAATCAGCAAAGCTTAGTACATACAACTTACGAAACGAGAAAACAAACAAACAACACCTCCCTTATAAACTGGACATACCAAGTTACGACAACTACTCAAGAAACAAAGAAAAACACAACGGCGATGTTCATAACCACTCAACAACATTTTATATAAGAAAACCCAAAGGTGGTATTCATAACCTCAACCACTTAATATATACATTTGATCCAACATACCTCAATACCAAAAAAAATCAACACCAAACCTATTACACATACTTTAGTACCTGAATAGACAGTTTAACTCAACCTCAACACTTGTATGAATAATTCAACTCTGCTTCGACACRTGACTCAATATAGTTCATTACATTATTTATGATTTGAGCAACAGACATGGTTATCCAATCCTAGACGCACAAGGTGCCACAATTCAACCAGACACACTAGGTGCCACAATTCAACCAGACACACTAGGTGCCACAATTCAAACCAGACACTTAAGGTGCCACAGTTCAATCCCCCACGCCTCCCCGTCGAAAGGCATCAAAAAGTTCAATAAATCAGATGGCGAACGGGCGCGACTCCGTCACCATAGTTAGATGAGATCTCAAACTAACCCCAATTTGGATAAAAMCCGTTATAAAATAAGTGAAGAGAGACGCGTTGATCAAACGGCCCTCGGAAGGAAGCGAATAAAATCGCAATAATCCCAACCCCTGATTGTCAATACTCTAGACGTGCACAAATCCAGAGTTTTATTGCTCATTCATATTTATTATTTAACTGTTAATTATTTATCAACTTCCCAAACAAGACCACAAAAACATACCAATTATTTTTAACACAAACATTCTTTATTAATGAACTGCTGGACAAGCCAACTAACCTCGTTTAAGACTTGAATACTTCCCTTTACTCATTCATAGTCATGTCATGAACGAGTAGTAAAATCACCTCATGGAGCAATTATACTTGACCCCACTTAATCATCCTTGTATTAAAATTACCTCATGGAACAAGTTATACTGAGCTCCACTTAATTTCCTCAATAGACCAAATCAATTAATTAAAGACAAATGACTAATTAACAACTTCATAACAAACCTCATGAACAAACAATTTCCACAATTTCTCAATTTCCACAAATATAGACCATGACACAAACAAATGATTCATTTGTGACTACAAACAATTCCATTGACGTTTCCTACTCATGCTTCTATGTTCTAAACATCCTCAAACAAACATTAAGATCAAGGGTTCCGCAAGTATACGTACCTTAAAAAGGAAACATCTCGCAAATTATTTCTACTTCAATAATAACTCAAGGAGAATTTCTTCCTACAACCAATAGAAATCATTACTATTGATTCCTAACACAAATTACAGCAACATATATTCTTTGAAACCCACAAAAACCTTTAGAATCAACCATGAACATGTTTTAAAGATTAATTTCAATGTTCATAATAATAACCATTCATTTATGTTTATTTAAAAAAATCCTTAAAAGCCATATTTTTCAATGGTTGAAATTACTTTGAATATGTATAATAACTCTGAAATATCACAATTAAACATGTATTTTTCGTGCCAAACATATAATCAAAAATTGTCAATCGATGTAAAATTTATAAAAATACTAAAACCCCACGAAATTTATGAAACTTTCACACAAGGTGTATTACTGTATATAGAATCCATCATATTTTAAAAATTATAGATTAATATAAAAAAATAAAAATCGAATACCGAGTCAGCAACCCGGAAAAAAGTCATGTTCCGAAAACGAATTTATTAAAATAGCAAATCAGCTTTGAAAATTCTAAACATTTACAACAAAGTCTACTTAATATAGAACACCAGCGGCGGGTGGGGCCAGCGGCGGCAGCAGGGCGGTGGCAGCGGGGCAGCGAGCAACACCACCAGCAACACAAAGCAATGCACAGCAACAGCATGCACCTGACGTTTTCCTCTCTTTTTTTTTTTTGAAACTGAAGTATGCGTGAATGAAAAAATAGAAAGAAGAATAAAACTTTCTTTTTTTTAACCGACTTAGGTTTTAACTAGGTTTAATTTAAATATCTTAATTATTTATTTTATTTGTGTCTGGAAAAGAGGAAAATGGATAGATTTCCTATCGTAAGATATAATTTAAACGAAATAATAGAATTCAAATAAAATATATTTTCACGAGATAAATCATAATAGATTTATAATAAAATATATCCATAAAACATTTGATCGTTTTATGAAATACATTGTAATTATTTCTAGGAAAAGATATTATATAATATTCGAAAATTGTGGGGATTACAGCGTAATTGAGTTGACTTGGTGATTTCTGTCCTTTTTCACTTTATGTAGACCAAAACGATTGTGTTCACCATTTTGCTCTTCAATGAGTTACCCAAAACACGTAGTTTTGGTTGTGAGCATGCAAAAATGGATCTTGCACTACATTTATTGGGGCTTAGAATTTCGTCTGATCATTCGTCAGACCGAGCAATTGAACGAAGATTCATGACAAACTTTTTTAACTCTTCATTGTCAACAAGAAAATAAATAGTTTGGCGGATGAACCATTTTATTTTTCATTGCTAATGATGCTTAAGGGAATATGTGTTTAAAAAGTAGAGGAGAGAGTGTCCAAAATGAAATAAGCACAATGCATAAAACATTAAAAATCATCTAAATGAGGAAATTGTACAGAACATTAAAATCAGAGAGTATAATGTTATTTTGTACTACATGCTATGAAGTACGAAAACCTCTAGAATTTAGAATTTCACGTTTTCGAAATCGGAAACTTAGAAACTCCTAAAACTCTCCGAAAATATTCCAAAATTAAAATAAAACCAAAACGTTTCCTGTATCGGAAAGACGGAAACTCTACGAAAGTATGTTCTATATTAGAAACTCTACGACCTTACAAAATAGTGTTTTGGAAACCTTAAACATACAAACACACACATTTTTATTTTTTGAAAGCAAAAAAAAAATTAAGTGTCAACTAATGTGTACTATATTTGAAGATAGATTGACGGATTTGACAGCTTTAACTTTAATTTCATTTTTATATCTAGTCATTCGTATTACTTTTATGATGATGTCTATTCTATGTGATTTTATTTACGGAGTATATTGAATATTGGTTATTTTTTTCCTTTAATTTCACATTCTCCATTAATGAGTCGATGTAGAGAAGAGATTTTTTGTTCATAATATTTGATTTTATTTCAATGAAATATATTTTTACCGCACATTTTAAATATTGCGTATTTATAGCATTAATGACATTTAAATATATTTATTTGTTAGTAAGACAATTTTAAAGATTTTCTGTCTTTTTATCTTTTATTTTAAAAAATATATATGTATTTATAAGTTTCCCCATTTTCTTGTTTTTTACAATCGGCGTTTCCCCGTTTCTGAACTTCTCCGTTTCAGAAACTCAAAGCTTTTCCGTGCTACATAACTTATATGTATGGACAAATTATCAATATGTATTTAAAGTTTGGACATAAATTTCAATTTTGACATTTAGTTGGTTAAGTTCGATTCAAGTCTGACGACATATACTCCTTCGTAATAAAAAACGCAACAATTGAACTTTGACACTATTTAAATTTTTCGCTTTAATTGACTGTGATTTGTGACGTATACTTAAGAAAAATATAGTCCATTGAGATCTCGTTGGATTCGTCTCAACTTGTAATTTTATAGATCTAGTGTTTTATATTTTCCAAATCATAATTAGAGTTTAATCTTAAAGTTCTAGCTCGTCATGCATGTAAAGTACAATTGTTGCAATAACTTTGTACGGAAAAGTTAAATTTGATCATCATAGAGTCCATTTTACGATATTTGGCCGAATTGATCTTAACCATTTAAACCTTTTCCAATTGGCCAACACTGTAGTTCAACAAGTAATTTGGCATTTCAATGCAGTTGATTATTTCTCCTTCTTCTCTTTACTCTCCTAGTCTCATCTTCTCATGCATTGATCTTAAGTTCTTAACCATTTAAACCTAAAAACTAGAAAGTAATGTAACATTCCTCTAAGATATTGACTTTGGTGCCAATTAATGTAATTGCAAAAATGTTATGAAATTGTTATTATTGATCATGAAGGGCAAGCATCAAAATGATGCTATGCTAGCTGGTAATTAAGCTATGGTATATAATGTCCTGTGCCCCTCTCCCCATACATACATTCATACTACTCTAGCACTAAACCCGAATCAATCATCATCATCATCGATCATCATGCTCGGGTTACTTACCTACCCTAGCTACTTAATCTCCCGTGTATAGGTTAGATCCATATTGCTCAAGTAGTCTCACAACTTGAAAAAGAATTGAAACAATAGACCGCGAAAAAAAAATCAACAGAAAATTTCTGGACTTCCAAGAATCCTAATAACAAGTCTTTCATATAAGTAGCTTGATCATGCCAGGTTTGTACTAATTCAACAACCAATACCGCGAATATAGCAACTTCAATATGATTGCAGCCTCATTGAATTCCTTCCTAGACTTCTTCCAGTCACCGATCTCTTTCCTTAGATCCATTTCCACCATCATGTCAATCGTGTTCGATTCCACTTCTTTCCATGACCCCAATCTATTGCACACCCTCTTAACGACCTGCTCCAGACCTCTGCTCTTCACATTCTCCTCAATTATTAGGTCCGAAATCAGTCTCTTAATACCGGGTTTCTTCACATCCTGCAAGCCTGTTTTCCTGATCACTTCTTGCATCAATGTCCTTTCGAATTCCTTTACGTGTTCTATAGGTACTCTTCCTCCTCTCTTCGATCATTCTTTTCTCGAGCTCAATAGGGTCCAACTCTGCCAGCTTCTCGAACCGTGAAGCCTGTGCAACAGCTCTTGTTGGGATCTGAAATTAATTTAAACAGGATTAATCCTTCCATACATATTGAAGAAGTCTAAACAAATTACACATGATATATAATTCTTCCCTTGGATTTACATATATCTATCTTCTATATTTATCACAAAGCTATTTATACAACATGAGGGACAAGTAGCTAAACAATCAACGTTTCTTTGAAAAACTGTATCGAAAATTTCTAGATAGTATAATCGTACGAACTATGAAAGCGCCCTGCATAGCTAGATTAACCAGAGTCCAACTACACCAACTTCGATCTTTATGATCATATGGAAAATGTTGCCATACTTTGGACTGCTATTAAATTAGATGATGTGAAGTCCATGATACAGGTGTGCAGAACAAGTACACATCGTAATTTTCGTACAAACAAAGTCATGAAAACCACATGCGGTTGAGTAAAATCCAAACGAAAATCAAAATGGATCCACAATCAAAACATTGTATGGTTCAAACAATGTATAACAATAATAATAGAAACCCAACTCTTGTGACATGTCCTAATCTGAAATTCTTGCCCTTAAATACTCGAAACTTGATCAAACAAAATTAGGAGGGTCTAGTTAATACGGAGTAAGTCATTATGACGAAAGAGACCGACAACAGAAGCACAAGGACCGTAAACAGAAGGAAGCAAATTGTGAGGAAAATGTACAATGTATCGCGAAAAAGACCTTAGAACGGAGACAAGGGATGATACAAAATGCAGAATCCAATAATGTAAAAGCATTTCCTTGGGAAGAAGTATTGAAATTTGCTAGTAGTACTACTTACTGTGTACGTAAGCATAGCTGCATTCAACGTCGTCACTGTCCTCCTCCTCCTCCTGTCCTTCGTAGTCATCTTCGAATGGAGGGTCGAGCACAGAAACAGGACGTTTTGTTCTTTGTCTTCTCATCTTCTTCAAGCTCTCTTTTTGGTCATACCCCTCAACATTGTCCTGTAACATTCAAGTTCCTGAGTTCATTTGTCATGCCAGGGGCTAAGCCATATTATAAATATATAATACGGAGGAAGTATACAAATTAAAACTTCAACTTTAAACAAAACATTGATTCTACGACAAGTTTTAAATTTCATTCTACCGGATATAGTCAATGTAACGGAAATAACATAACCGATTAATAGTGTACACGTTGTCCTTATTTTAAATCCACAAAGGTTTAGTAGTAAGACACTAGTTACACATTTTTGCACAAATAAAACATGCTTTAGATCTTAATATAATTTCAATGCATAGTTGAGCTTTTCATTTGACCTAACTAATATCCTAAAGCAAAAGGTTTGTAATGAAACAATCATTGATCCACCAAAAGCATTGTTGATAGAATCATAAGATACCCAATTCATTCAACCAAATGGACCAATAATAAATGTAGGCCAAAATAAAGGTCTTTTTATGTAACTCAACTAGAAATCACTAAACCATACTATAATACAACATATTATTAATAATATTCCATTAACCACCATCTTTTCTATATTTGTGGGGGTTAATAGAATAATAATTGGTTGTATTGTTCATTAAAGTTTAATATTAAATGAAGAATACAAAACCAAGATAATTATATAAATTAGGCATTAATTGAATGCTAATGACATGACAAAAAAACATAATTTGTCTAATTGAAAAAACCAAAACTTTTATTTTATTTTTTTTTACTTTAGGTGAAGCCCATCAACAGACAAGCCTTAAAAGAAAGATTTTAGTGGCAGAGACGTGATTTTAAAAAAAGAGTACAGAATGTTAAAACACAATGGTGCCAATGTGAATGTTTTGACATGCATGTCCTTGTAACTACTTGGATTTTAGCTGATTTTGTCCCTTAATCAAGGGTAATTTGTCTTTACAGTGAACCAACACACCCGCACAAAAGAAGCTGAGCACAGATTCTATTACCGACAGCTCAATTCAGCTGAGTCACGACTCACGAGTTTCACTCACCCCCAAAATATTTTTGAATTTTTATTATTATAAAAAACAAATAACTTCTATTATACTGCTTCTAATTTTAATGTACAGAAACCAATAATTGTGTAATATTCTCTCTCATTAAGGTTTTCCTTAATTTGACCAACAGCTCAATTATCTTTGACTTCCGCGTTGATATGAGATTTTATGTATGAGTACTAATTAATGATTTAGAACTATCACATCCAACATTACTCTACTCGCTTTCAACGAATCAATTTGATGTTCCATTGAAATCGAAATGAGAACGTGAAAAATAGACATGTAACTTCATGCAAATGTAGAATAGTTGAGTTAATGATAAGTATGACATGTCAAGATGAAACATTAGACCATAAAAAAGAAACACTAACCACGGTTCATTTATATGTTGATCAGAAAGGAAAACACACAAAGAATTATTAGAGTGACCCATATTGATAAAAGTAGGGAATAATCAATTATTAGTCAATCACTATTTAGTTGTATTGTTTCTTGTGTTTATTGGATTTTTTACTTAGCAAAAAAAATTAAATTATCAGGTCATCATACTAATAATGTTTACTAATCATGAGACTTTATTGTATAGAATTGTTGATTCACATAAATCAAGCAAATGATAACAACAAACATGTCTGATAATTAGGAGTAAACATTGTTAAAATTTGATTAGATGATACAACTACCACAAATTATTTTTTCCCTGAATGAAATGACTCAGAACATTTTCCAACATTGAAATGTCCACTTCATCTAACAATCTCGGAAAAATTCTATTTCTTCTCTCATTGGTCACTAAATTCTGTAGACACTTACCACAAAATATGGTGGAATCTTTTTACCTATCAATTTTATTTATTTTTTATAAAGTTGCTTCAAAATTTAACTTATATTATAGTCAAAATAAAATAAAGAAAATGTTATACGCAACCCTAATTGTTAAAATGGTAAGTATTTATAGATTTATGTTAAAATTGCACAGAATTTAATGTCATAAATGTTTACTTTTTTGAAAACCTTCATTTTTTGGCTTTTTATAGAATAATAATGTGAACTCATTCATAGTATTAAAAATTAAATAAAATTGTTTTTCAATTGTTAAAATTTACCAAAGTCCACCATTGGTGCATTGTAATTTGTAAATGAACATACACCACTAAATTAATTAGTGAACTATCCCAATTTAGTAAAAACATTAAAATAAATGTTACTAACGGACACCCGGTGTTAGATAAACCTAAATACATTATTTGCTAAATTATATTATTTGTATTAATCTTGAAATATATAAATTCACACGTTAGTTTTTTAACCATCTAGAGAGTTACAAGATCAAATATTAGAATCAATTCTCACCAATCGTAAAGGAACTTCTAATCATGTGACATATCTCTCACCTCCAAATTCACTCGTTTTGGTGAATAATGTTTGAATTTATTTAATATTTGTTCCCAGCTAACCTGATTTGCCACAAAAAAGTTCCACCAAATATAATATAGCAAATGTGACTTAATACAAGTAAGTAGTAACAAATAAATGACAAATACGAAGTATAATAATTCCAAAAATAAATGAAAAGCAGAAAAGTTTAATGATAATTAATGTAGCATTAGGAAGTAATAGTACGTTTAGTTGGAAAAACAAACCTCAATTGCGACGAAGAGGGGATTTAGCAGGAGACCGACGCTCAGGAGAAGGTGTTGTTGTATGAAGAGCAAATCGAAATGGACTTAACAAATTGCTGAATAATAACACCATTATTTATATCGTAATTAAAATCATGATTTTTCCTTTCAAAATATAGTAAACTCAAATTCGTCCATCATCCAATGATCTTCACTGCTAGAACGTCCAAATCCAGGCTACAAGAGCAAGAAAACGACGTCGTGTTGAGTTAGAAAGATGAAGTTGTTGTCGTTGAAGAGATGAAACACTTGCAATTTTATCGTTTCTCTGTTTTCATCATCAACCTCTGTTTAGGCTTAATTTTCTGCGTTTTATTTCTCAGCGAAAGTCGTTCAGCACTGACCCGAATAACCCGAGACCCGAATTTTAATCTGGGGTTTGGGTTGGGTTGGATCTCTGCTTCTGAATTCGAACAGCAGCTTCGAGAAGGATGGCAGAAGTTTTAGCAGGAACATGAAGGAATACTCTGTGTTGGGGCTTTTAGAAGAGTGAGAAATAGTGAAGGAGGAAAATCAAAGAATTTGGGGATTTTGATATCAGGGAGTCTGTATTGAGAAAAAGCAACATTTTTTGCACAAAATTGAAGTGGTTTTTGAATGGGTTTGCCTTTTTGAGTTGAAGCTTGAATTTGGTATAAGTTGTTCTTTTTCTTATCTGCAATGTAATCCTTTAAATTGAAGGACTCCTGTTCTTCTTTCAGAAGCTCTTCAAATGCTTTTGAGACATCTTATTTGTGCAAATTTCGAATGGGGCAATGAGAATTTGCCTATTTTCCCACTAAATGTGTTAGATTGTGAGCTGAAAATGGAAAGCTGGATTATTGTTTTGTATTTTTCAAGGAAATGAGTAAGGTGAGTGAAATAGTAAAGAGATGATGAGGAGAAAAGAAATGAGAGAAGGAGAGATGAGGGGATATTAGGAATAGGAATAGGAAGGAATGAGGAGAGTTCTGATTCAAATCTCAGGAATTTAAGAAATCGAGGCAAGGTAATGGGATACTATTATACTATTATACATTGATACTATATACTATACTATTAATAGTGCCAATTTTTCTATTTCACTTGGTTTTAGTGTTTTACTGTCCATAAAAATGTAGTTACTCCAAAGCTTACGGACTATTCCTAAATACAACCGCTAATTTTCATCTCTATTCGATAGATATTCTCAAATGTTACTCCTCTATTTTTTAGATGTTTCATATTCATTTGGAATGGTGTGAAGACTTGATTAACTTAGATAAAATAATTGAGTATGTTAGTTATAAGAGTAAATGTGTGAAGAAATTTATAAAAACAGTAAATTTTGGATAAATATATTGAGTAAAGTCATAAAGTTTGAATTTAAAGAAAGTTATTTATTAATGTTTCACAAACTTGCTATTTCAGGGCTAGGGCGCCTGAAATAGGCAACCCAAACTTGTCAGGGCACCAATTCAAACGCCCCACGCATGGTTTGGGGCGCTTATTCAGCGCTCATACTAAAAAATTGTCGTCGTGCTAGTTACTTAAAACGTAAAAACATACTAACTTAAAAAAATAAAAACAAAACAAAAAAAGATTTTAAAAAACTATCTATCTTACTAAATTAAAAAATACATAAAATTACAATATAACGATATGCATATCACTATAAATGTTTCAATTCACTCATTAAATTAAATTCATTCATCCAATAGTTTAGTTGTTATTCTTTCAACATTAAATTCTTTTAATATCATTTTTTCATCGATTTCAATATGTTGTGTGTTTATTATAACTCCGTTTATGCATCTACATCCACGCACATTCTCAAAAAACAATACTTAAAAAACAAGTGTTTGTATGAACGACATCAAATACAAAAACCATAACAAAAGGATTAATTTGGAAAGTTGATTTGATTGATCTACTATGCTTTGGTGTATGAAACAACGGTAATCATTGTTTTTCCATTTAGTAATCTTTATGCTCACCATGTAGAAAAACTCTAAATATTTTTTATTGTTGTTTTAATTAGCATCTATTATACATGAAACATTTATTTTGATACATCATCCCAAATAACATACACCATGGTAGTTATAGCATCCGCAAATAAATACATGGTGTATGTTATTTTGGGATGTTATTGTATTGGTGGATGAAACTAGAACTGGGGTAATGCCAAGTTGGAGCAATGGAGACAAAGGTTGTGAAACTCGAGGATTAGCGAAGTCGAGAAGACTGAGTATTTTGGAATTGTGATTTGGGTCTCAAGTGGGGGACAATGATGGAGTGGTGAGGTTGGACGGACAAGGACTTGACCATGAGTGATTGCTTTAAGTAATCTTGGTCAATCATCCAAAAGAATGGGGATATTGACCAAAGATGTGGCCTCATTGGATTAATCGGGTGGGTTAAATGGAGAGCGCACAAGGAGTGTTATGCGATCGAAACATCCCTTTAAAGCTGAAGGGAAAATTTTACAAGACTGCATAAGACCAGTTTTGCTTTATGGTACGGACATGTTGGGACCTCCAAGAAAGAGCATTTTCAAAAGGTTGGGGTCACCGAGATGCGGATGTAAAATGGATGTGCGGGAACACTCTAACGAGATCGAATAGAAATGAACGTTATCCGCAATAAAAGAAAATAAAGTGGGGGGGGGTTTGTCAGATATTGCAAAGCAAGTTAAGGGAAACCGCTTGCGTGGTTTGGGCATAGTAAGCACGGAGACCTCCAGGGGGCCAACCGGTGCGAAGAGTGGAAGAGTGGGATCAAGGGGATTTAAAAGAGGTAGAGGGAGACCAAAAAATGACTTGGTGGGAAGGAGTTAAAGATCTGAAGCATTGGATTTGCAAAGAGAGTGAGCTCTCATCGGAGGGAGTGGAGGAGGAAAATTTATGTGGATGACCTCGTCCGGAATAATCACATTTGGTTCATGTTGCCGAACCCCACTAATTGGGAATTAGGCTATGATTGATTGATTGAATTTTTTTTTTAAGGAGAAATTATAAATGTTATAAGTCTAATTTATTTCACTAAGTTTTTAAGTAAGGATCAATATTTAAAGCTCGCACCTAATGTTGGGAAAGTAAACCAACAAAAATCTCATGAATCTCCTGATCTAACAAAATATATATAGAAAAATAAAGATAAAAAATAATTGATTATTTCTAAACAGCTATGCACGCTATTGCGTGCATTTCTACCTTGTTATTAATAAAAATCACGAGTAAAAATAATAAGAACTACAATAATTGATTAATATTTTTTTCTTTTAAAATTTAGTTGTGTTTGTGTGTTAGTTAGAATTATAATTTGAATTTTATTTACTCCTTCGTAACACAATTATATCACAACGATTTACAAATAAAGAGAAAATGTATAATCGTTACGAAAATTATGTATAGAGGGTGTACATTATTATTATTTATTATTATTTTATTATTATCTTTATATATATCATTATTATTATTATTATTTTTTGAGTTTTATCAACTATGTGAATTTTACATATTATGCATTATTTATTTACTCTTATAGAAAATATCAATTCCATGAAATCGATCCACAACTCATCCTCATGTGAATGATGGGTTAGATGGGGATTGTATGAGGCCTAGATGATGGATCAGATGAGTTAGATGATGGATGAATTTATTTAGCGATTGGAGGTGGATTGAGGCGTTTACTTGAAAATAATTGCTGCCATCTTTTTATAATTGACTAAATTGAGCTAAATTCATTTAAAATACATTAGTTTTTTTTTGGGTTATAAAAATTATGCAATTTTTTGTTAGTGTTTCTTTAAATTTGAGTGTTCTAAATTGAACTTTAATCTCTAGCTAGTAAAATGACACAATATTTGTAGGTGTGTACAAATGAAGAAGAGAGAGAGAGAGGATAGAGTGGGGATAAATTGGCAGTAAAGTAAGAGCCAAGAGAGGGTGGGGCTGTTGGAAGATTGAGGTTATGAAGGAATTTACAGCCATCGATGAATGGAGGGAAAAATATTGTATTCTTTTTGGGATGTTGATAATTCTTTCTTATGAATCTATGATAAATTGACTAGCAAGTATCAAATTGGTCATTTAATTTTGCTTTCTTGAGTGGTTATTGACGTAAATGATATATTAATTAGGTAAATTGTCGTGAACTCGTGATATAAAGACATGTTTAGCACGGTAAGAGCACATAAGGGCACAAGCTAGAAACAAACACATACAGTGAGTTGCGCTGTGTGAGAATATAAGATATACTTCCTCCGTATGTTTAATCGCAACAAACTTGATTTCACGGACTAATGAGAAAAATTGTTAAGTAAGATTAAAGGATTTGTTAAGAAATGATCAATTAAGATAATTGGAGGTGAAAAAGAACCACCACCAACCAACCCCCAATCACAAACCACCACCAGCCCAATCACATCCCAAGTCCCACCGAATCAATCAGAACCACCAACACAATCGACACCTCCACATCGTCGCACGAACCACCCCACCCCAACAACCCAATCGAACGAGCCACCCACAACCCACCATCACAAGAAGAACCACCAATACAACCCACCAATCGATACGAACCCAACCAACCACCCACCAATTTGAATACAACACCCACACACACCAACCGAACTAACTGAACCAACACCTACACCCATCAACCGAATGAAGAACCAACCACCAACCCACCAATTGAACGATATCAAAGTACGAACACCAATCGGGTGAGATTTTCGGATAAACAAGTTCAAAATTGCGTAAATCCTCTAGGGTTAGTGTTCCAGGTGGAGGAAGTGGGAGGGGTGGTTCGCGTTGGGATGTTGGGATGCTCGCGGTGGTTCGTGGGGTTCGATTTAGGGTTGTTGTTGGTGGACTGGTGGGACCTTGGTTTTTAGTATTTTAGCAGTATTTTAGTAAGGGTACAATAGACAATTCATAGGTTAAAAGTTACCCAAAAAAGGAAAGAAAAAGTTGTTGGCAATCTAATGTGATATTCAAATTAATAAGTATTTGCGATTAAAACGATACGAGGATCTATAATAGAAACAATCTGGCCGTTCATCTTTCCTTCGAGTGGATTCAACAATGAGTGTTTCAACCTGGATTCTGCTTGTTTGCTTGGACTGAACTAAACTGAACTTTTTTATCAAAAAGAGAGAAGTAAATCAAAGAATTAAAATTGAAATAAATACATAGAATTAAGTCGAATGAAAAAACTCAAAACAGAGCCGAGGAAGCTAGGTAGCAAAGGTTGGGTTGAGTCCCTTGTACAGAGATGCAGTGTGCTAAATTTAAGATTGTGCAACAATAGGAGG
>SNQN01001877.1:20134-39568 GCA_008642245.1 Bassia scoparia
AAAAAAGTTCAAACAGATGGCGAAAAGGCCGACTGTCACCATATTAGATGAGATTCAAACTAACCCCAATTTGGATAAAATCCGTTTATAAATAAGTGAAGAGAGACGCGTTGATCCAAGCCCTCGGAAGAAGCGAATAAAATCGCAACCCAACCCCTGATTGTCAATACTCTAGACGTGCACAAATCCAGTTTTATTGTCATTCATATTTTTATTATTTAACTGTTAATTATTTATCAACTTCCAAACAAGACCACAAAACACATACCAATTATTTTTAACACAAACCATTCCTTTAGTTAATGAACCTGCTGGACAAGCCAACTAACCTCGTTATTAAGACTTGAATACTTCCCTTTACTCAATTCATATGTCATGTCATGAACGAGTAGTAAAATCACCTCATGGAGCAAGTTATACTTGACCCCACTTAATTCATCCTTGTATTTAAAATTACCTCATGGAACAAGTTATACTTGACTCCACTTAATTATTCCTCAATAGACCAAATCAATTAATTAAAGACAAATGACTAATTAACAACCTTCATAACAAACCTCATGAACAAACCAATTTCCACAATATTCCTCAATTTCCACAAATATAGACCATGACACAAACAAATGATTCATTTGTGACTACCAAACAATTCCATTGACGTTTCCTACTCATGCTTCTATGTTCTCAAACATCCTCAAACAAACATTAAGATCAAGGGTTCCGCAAGTAGTACGTACCTTAAAAAGGAAACAATCTCGCAAATTATTTCTACTTCAATAATAACTCAAGGAGAATTTCTTCCTACAACCAAATAGAAATCAATTACTATTGATTCCTAACACAAAATTACAGCAACATATATTCCTTTGAAACCCCACAAAAACCTTTAGAAATCAACCACGAACATGTTTTAAAGATTAATTTCAATGTTCATATAATAAACCATTCATTTATGTTTATTTAAAAAAAATCCTTAAAAGCCATATTTTTCAATGGTTGAAAATTACTTTGAATATGTATAATAACTCTGAAAATATCACAATTAACATGTATTTTCGTGCCAAACATTAATCAAAAATTGTCAATCTGATGTAATAATTTATAAAAATACTAAAACCCCACGAAAATTTATGAAACTTTCACACAAGGTGTATTACTGTATATAGAAGATCCACATCAATTTTTTAAAATTATAGATTAATATAAAATAAATAAAAATCGAATACCGAGTCAGCAACCCGGAAAAAAGTCAGTTCGAAAACGAATTTATTAAAATAGCAAATCAGCTTTGAAAATTCRAAAAKTTTTACACAAAGTCTCTTACTTTATATAGAATATTCAAAAAATAGTTCGTAAATTATTAATGAACATAAAAATCAGGAAAAATCAAAAATCGAATCTGAAACCCGAAAACTGTCAATTCAAAAACGAATTTTTTTTGAAATAGTAAACGTGCTTAGAAAATTCCGAAAATTTTGCACAAGGTTTATATCAGTATGAAGATTACTCGACCAAATTTTTGTAAATTATTGAAAAGAAGAAAAATAAATAAAAATACAATACTAAACTGAAAAACCTTATTTTAAAACCCTAATTTTATAATTCAATAAATCTGAAATTTTCAATTGAAATTATCATCTTAAAACTCATAAACTCTGTAATTAATAGCATATTACACTCAAAAACATTAATATAAACCATTAAATTATAAAAGTTTAAAGTTTTAATCAAAATATTAAACAAGAATTAAAACATGAGAAAGAAGAAACAAAGAAGGAAAGAGGGGAGAGAACAACCGGCGGTGGTGTCCGGTGGGTGGGGGCCAGCGGCGGCAGCAGGGCGGTGGCAGCGGGGCAGCGAGCAACAACCACGAGCAACACAAAGCAATGCACAGCAACAGCACGCAACCTGACGTTTTCCTCTCTTTTTTTTTTTGAAACTGAAGTATGCGTGAATGAAAAAATAGAAAGAAGAATAAAACTTTCTTTTTTTTTTACCGACTTAGGTTTTAACTAGGTTTAATTTAAATATCTTAATTATTTTATTTATTTTGTTCTGGAAAAAGAGAAAAAGGGATAGATTTCCTATCGTAAGATATATTTTAAACGGAAATAATAGAATTCAAATAAAATATATTATTTTCACGAGATAAATCATAATAGATTTATAATAAAATATATCCATAAAACATTTGATCGTTTTTATGAAATACATTGTAATATATTTCTAGGAAAAGATATTTATAAATATTCGAAAATTGTGGGGGATTACAGCGTAATTGAGTTGACTTGGCTGATTTCTGTCCTTTTTTCACTTTATGTAGACCAAAACGATGTGTTTCACCATTTTGCTCTTCAATGAGTTACCCAAAACACGTAGTTTTGGTTGTGAGCATAGCAAAAAATGGATCTTTGCACTACATTTACTTGGGGCTMAGAATTTCGTCTGATCATTCGTCAGACCGAGCAATTGAACGAGATTTCATGACAAACTTTTTTAACTCTTCATTGTCAACAAGAAAATAAATAGTTTGGCGGATGAACCATTTTATTTTTTCATTGCTAATGATGCTRTAAGGGAATATGTGGTTAAAAAGTAGAGGAGAGAGTGTCCCAAAATGAAATAAAGCACAATGCATAAAACATTAAAAATCATCTAAATGAGGAAATTGTACAGAACATTAAAAATCAGAGAGTATAATGTTATTTTGTACTTACATGCTATGAAGTACGAAAACCTCTAGAATTTAGAATTTTCACGTTTTCGAAATTCGGAAACTTAGAAACTCCTAAAAACTCTCCGAAAATATTTCCAAAACTTAAAATAAAAACCAAAACGTTTCCTGTATCGGAAAGACGGAAACTCTACGAAAGTAATGTTTCCTATATTAGAAACTCTACGACCTTTACAAAAATAGTGTTTTGGAAACCTTATAACATACAAACACACACATTATTTATTTTTTGAAAGCAAAAAAAAAAATTAAGTGTCAACTAATGTGTACTATATTTGAAGATAGATTGACGGATTTGACAGCTTATAACCTTTAATTTCATTTTTTATATCTAGTCATTCGTATTACTTTTATGAATGATGTCTATTTCTATGTGATTTTATTTACGGAGTATTATTGAACTATTGGTTATTTTTTTTCCTTTAATTTCACATTCTCCATCTAATGAGTCGATGTATGAGAAGAGAATTTTGTTCATAATAATTTGATATTTTATTTCAATGAAATATATTTTTACCGCACATTTTAAATTATATGCGTATTTATAGCATTATATGACATTTTAAATATATTTATTTGTTAGTAAGACAATTTTAAAGATTTTCTTGTCTTTTTATCTTTTATTTTAAAAAATATATATGTATTTTAACGTTTTCCCATTTTCTTGTTTTTTACAATCGGCGTTTCCCCGTTTCTGAAACTTCTCCGTTTCAGAAACTCCAAGCTTTTCCGTGCTACATAACTTATATGTATGGACAAATTATCAATATGTATTTAAAGTTTTGGACATAAATTTCAATTTTGACATTTAGTTGGTTAAGTTCGATTCAAGTCTGACGACATATACTCCTTCGTAATAAAATAAACGCAACAATTGAACTTTTGACACTATTTAAATTTTTCGCTTTAATTTGACTGTGATTTGTGACGTATACTTAAGAAAAAATATAGTCCATTGAGATCTCGTTGGATTCGTCTCAACTTGTAATTTTTATGATCTAGTGTTTATAATTTTCCCAAATTCATAATTAGAGATATTAATCTTTAAAGTTCTAGCTCGTCATGCATGTAAAGTACAATTGTTGCAATAACTTTGTTACGGAAAAGTTAAATTTGATCATCATAGAGTCCATTTTACGATATTTGGCCGAATTGATCTTAACCATTTAAACCTTTTCCAAATTGGCCAACACTGTAGTTCAACAAGTATTTGGCCATTTCAATGCAGTTGATTATTTCTCCTTCTTCTCTTTACCTCTCCTAGTCTCATCTTCTCATGCATTGATCTTAAGTTCTTAACCATTTAAACCTAAAAACTAGAAAGTAATGTAACATTCCTCTAAGATATTGTACTTTGGTGCCATATAATGTAATTGCAAAAATGTTATGAAATTTGTTATTATTGATCATGAAAGGGCAAGCATCAAAATGATGCTATGCTAGCTGGTAATTAAGCTATGGTATTATACATGTCCCTGTGCCCCCTCTCCCCATACATACATTCATACTACTCTAGCACTAAACCCGAATCATCATCATCATCATCATCGATCATCATGCTCGGGTTACTTACCTACCCTAGCTACTTAATCTCCCATGTTAGGTTATGATCCATATTGCTTCAAGTAGTCTCACAACTTGAAAAAGAATGAAACAATAGACCGCGAAAAAAAAAATCAACAGAAAATTTCTGGACTTCCAGGAAATCCTAATAACAAGTCTTTCATATATAGTAGCTTGATCATGCCAGGTCTTGTACTAATTCATCAACCAATACCGCGAATATAGCAACTTCAATATCGATTGCAGCCTCATTGAATTCCTTCCTAGACTTCTTCCAGTCACCGATCTCTTTCCTTAGATCCATTTCCACCATCATGTCAATCGTGTTCGATTCCACTTCTTTCCATGACTCCAATCTATTGCACACCCTCTTAACGACCTGCTCCTCAGACCTCTGCTCTTCACATTCTTCCTCAATTATTAGGTCCGAAATCAGTCTCTTAATACCGGGTTTCTTCACATCCTGCAAGCCTGTTTTCCTGATCACTTCTTGCATCAATGTCCTTTCGAATTCCTTTACGTGTTCTACTAGGTACTCTTCCTCCTCCTCTTCGATCATTCTTTTCTCGAGCTCAATAGGGTCCAACTCTGCCAGCTTCTCGAACCTGTGAAGCCTGTGCAACAGCTCTTGTTGGGATCCTGAAATTAATTTAAACAGGATTAATCCCTTCCATACATATTGAAGAAGTCTAAACAAATTACACATGATATATAATTCTTCCCTTGGATTTACATATATCTATCTTCTATATTTATCACACAAGCTATTTATACAACATGAGGGTACAAGTAGCTAAACAATCAACGTTTTCTTTGAAAAACTGTATCGAAAATTTCTAGATAAGTATAATCGTACGAAACMATGAAAGCGCCCTGCATAGCTAGATTAACCAGAGTCCAACTACACCAACTTCGATCTTTATGATCATATGGAAAAATGTTGCCATACTTTGGACTGCCTATTAAATTAGATGATGTGAAGTCCATGATACAGGTGTGCAGAACAAGTACACATCGTAATTTTCGTACAAACAAAGTCATGAAAACCACACATGCGGTTGAGTAGAAATCCAAAACGAAAAATCAAAAATGGATCCCACAATCAAAAACATTGTATGGTTCAAAACAATGTTGAACAATAATAATAGAAACCCAACTCTTGTGACATGTCCTAATCTGAAATTCTTGCCCTTAAATTACTCGAAACTTGATCAAACAAAATTAGGAGGGTCTAGTTAATACGGAGTAATAGTCATTATGAACGAAAGAGACCGGACAACAGAAGCACAAGGACCGTAAACAGAAGGAAGCAAATTGTAGGAGAAATGTACAATGTATCGCGAAAAAGACCTTAGAACGGAGACAAGGGATGATACAAATGCAGAATCCAATAATGTAAAGCATTTCCTTGGGAAGAAGTATTGAAATTTGCTAGTAGTACTACTTACTGTGTACGTAAGCATAGCTGCATTCAACGTCGTCACTGTCCTCCTCCTCCTCCTGTCCTTCGTAGTCATCTTCGAATGGAGGGTCGAGCACAGAAACAGGACTGTTTTGTTCTTTGTCTTCTTCATCTTCTTCTAAGCTCTCTTTTTGGTCATACCTCCTCACATTGTCCTGTAACATTCAAGTTCCTGAGTATCATTAGTCATGCCAAGGGGCTAAGCCATATTATAAATATATAATACGGAGGAAGTATTACAAATTAAAACTTCAACTTTAAACAAAACATTGATTCTACGACAAGTTTTAAATTTCATTCTACCGCGATATAGTCAATGTAACGGGAATAACATAAACCGATTAATATCGGGTAGAACTGTCTCACACAAAATTTTCGTACCACGTTGTCTTATTTTAAATCCACAAAGGTTTAGTAGTAAGACACTAGTTACACAATTTTTGCACAAATAAAAACATGCTTTAGATCTTAATTATAATTTCAATGCATAGTTTGAGCTTTTCATTTGACCTAACTAATATTCCTAAAGCAAAAGGTTTGTAATGAAACAATCATTGATCCACCAAAAGCATTGTTGATAAGAATCATAAGATACCCAATTCATTCAACCAAATGGACCAATAATAAATGTAAGCCAAAATAAAGGTCTTTTTTATGTAACTCAACTAGAAATCACTAAAACCATACTATAATACACACAATAATTATTAATAATATTCCATTAACCAACCATCCTTTTCTTAATATTATTTTGTGGGGGTTAATAGAATAATAATTGGTTGTTACTGTTCATTAAAGTTTAATTAATACAAAAACCAAGATAATTATATAAATTAGGCATATAATTGCATGCTAATGACATGACAAAAAAAACATAATTTGTCCTAATTGAAAAAACCCAAAACTTTTAATTTTATTTTTTTTACTTTTAGGTGAAGCCCATCAACAGACAAGCCCTTAAAAGAAAAGATTTTAGTGGCAGAGACGTGATTTWAAAAAAAAGTACAGAATTGTTAAAACACCAATGTGCCTAATTGAATGTTTTGACATGCATGTCCTTGTAACTACTTGGATTTTAGCTGATTTTGTCCCTTAATCAAGGGTAATTTTGTCTTTTACAGTGAACCAAACACCCCGGCAAAAGAAGCTGAGCACAGATTCTATTACCGACAGCTCAATTKAGCTGAGTCACGACTCACGAGTTCACTCACCCCCAAAATATTTTTGAATTTTTATTATTTATAAAAAACAAATAACTTCTATTATACTGCTTCTAATTTTAATGTACAGAAACCAATAATTGTGTAATATTCTCTCTCATTAAGGTTTTCCTTAATTTGACCAACAGCTCAATTATCTTTGACTTCCGCGTTGATATGAGATTTTATGTATGATGTACTAATTAATGATTTAGAACTACTCACTCCAACACTTACTCTACTCGCTATTCAATCGAATCTAATTTGATGTTCCCATTTGAAATCGAAATGAGAACGTGAAAAATAGACATGTAACATTCATGCAAATGTAGAAATAGTTGAGTTAATGATTAAGTATGACATGTCAGATGAAACATTAGACCATAAAAAACGAACCACCACGGTTCAATTTATATGTTGATCAGAAAAGGAAAACAACACAAAGAAATTATTAGAGTGACCCATATTGATAAAAGTAGGGAATAATCAATTATTAGGTCAATCACTATTTAGGTTGTATTGTTTCTTGTGTTTATTGGATTTTTTTTACTTAGCAAAAAAAATTAAATTATCAGGTCAATCATACTAATAATGTTTCACTAATCATGAGACTTTATTGTATAGGATTGTTGATTCCACATAAAATCAAGCAAATGATAACAACAAACATGTCATGATAATTAGGAGTAACATTGTTAAAATTTGATTAGATGATACAACTACCACAAATTATTTTTTCCCTGAATGAAATGACTCAGAACATTTTCCAACATTGAAATGTCCACTTCATCTAACAATCTCGGGAAAATTCTATTTCTTCTCCATTGGTCACTAAATTCTGAGACACTTACCACAAAATTAATGGTGGAATCTTTTTACCTATCAATTTTATTTATTTTTTATAAAAGTTGCTTCAAAATTTAACTTTATTATTCATGTCAAATAAAATAAGAAAAATGTTATACGCAACCCTTAATTGTTTAAAATGGTAAGTATTTATAGATTTATGTTAAAATTGCACAGAATTTAATGTCATAAATGTTTACTTTTTTGAAAACCTTCATTTTTTGGCTTTTTATAGAATAATAATGTGAACTTCATTACATAGTATTAAAAATTAAATAAAATTGTGTTTTCAATTGTTCAAAATTTACCAAAGTCCCACCATTGGTGCATTGTAATTTGTAAATGAACATACACCACTAAATTAATTAGTGAACTATCCCAAATTTAGTAAAAACATTAAAATAAATGTTACTAACGGACACCCGGTGTTAGATAAACCCTAAATACATATTTGCTAAATTATTATTATTTGTATTAATCTTGAAATATATACTAAATTCACACGTTAGTTTTTTAACCATCTAGAGAGTTACAAGATCAAATATTAGAATCAATTCTCACAATKGTAAAGYAAACTCTAATCATGTGACATATCTCTCACCCTCCAAATTCACTRGTTTTTGTGAATTAATGTTTYAATTTATTTAATATTTGTTCCCAGCTAACCCCTGATTTTGCCACAAAAAAGTTCCCACCAAATTAATATAGCAAATGTGACTTAATACAAGTAAGTAGTAACAATAAATGACAAATACGAAGTATAATAATTCCAAAAATAAATGAAAAGCAGAAAAGTTAATGATAATTAATGTAGCATTAGGAAGTAATAGTACGTTTAGTTGGAAAAACAAACCTCAAATTTGCGACGAAGAGGGGATTTAGCAGGAGACCGACGCTCAGGAGAAGGTGTTGTTGTATGAAGAGCAAATCGAAATGGACTTAAACAAATTGCTGAATAATAATCACCATTATTATTATCGTAATTAAAATCATGATTTTCTTTCAAAARATTAGTAAACTCAAATTCGTCATCATCCAATGATCTTCCACTGCTAGAACTGTCCAAATCCAGGCTACAAGAGCAAGAAAACGACGTCGTTGTTGAGTTAGAAGATGAAGTTGTTGTCGTTGAAGATGATGAAGTTGTTGTCGTTGAAGATGATGAAACACTTGCAATTTTATCGTTTCCTCTGTTTTCATCATCAACCTCTGTTTTAGACTGAATTTTCTGCGTTTTATTCCTCAGCGAAAGTCGTTTCAGCACTGACCCGAATAACCCGAGACCCGAATTTTTAATCTGGGGTTTGGGTTTGGGTTTGGATCTCTGCTTCTGAATTCGAACAGCAGCTTCGAGAAGGATGGCAGCAGTTTTAGCAGGAACATGAAGGAATACTCTGTTGGGGCTTTTAGAAGAGTGAGAAATAGGTGAAGGAGGAAAATCAAAGAATTTGGGGGATTTTCTGATATCAGGTGAGTCTTGTATTGAGAAAAAGCAAGCATTTTTGCACAAAATTGAAGTGGTTTTTGAAATGGGTTTTGCCTTTTTGAGTTGAAGCTTTGAATTTGGTAATACTAGTTGTTCTTTTTTCTTATCTGCAATGTAATCCTTTAATTGAAAGGGCTCCTGTTCTTCTTTCAGAAGCTCCTTCAAATGCTTTTGAGACATCTTATTTGTGCCAAATTTCGAAATGGGGCAATGAGAATTTGCCCTATTTTCCCACTAAATGTGTTAGATTGTGAGCTGAAAATGGAAAGCTGGGATTATTGTTTTGTATTTTTCAAGGAAATGAGTGAAGGTGAGTGAATAGATAAAGAGATGATGAGGAGAAAAGAAAATGAGAGAAGGAGAGAGATGAGGGGATATTAGGAAATAGGAATAGGAAGGAATGAGGAGAGTTCTGATTCAAATCTCAGGAATTTAAGAAATCGAGGCAAGGTAATGGGATACTATTATACTATTATACTATTATACTATTATACTATTATACTATTAATAGTGCCAATTTTTCTATTTTCACTTGGTTTTAGTGTTTTACTGTCCATAAAAATGTAGTTACTCAATTAGCTTACGGACTATTCCTAAATACAACCCGCTAATTTCATCTCTATTCGATAGATATTCTCAAATGTTACTCCCTCTATTTTTTAGATGTTTCATATTCATTTGGAARGGTGTTGAAMACTTGATTAACTTAGATAAAATAATTGAGTATGTTAGTTATAAGAGTAAATGTGTGAATGAAAATTTTATAAAAACAGTAATTTTGGATAAATATATTGAGTAAAGTCATAAAGTTTGAATTTAAAAGAAAGTTATTTATTAATGTTTCACAAACTTGCCTATTTCAGGGCTAGGGGTGCCTGAAATAGGCACCCAAACATTGTTCAGGGCACCAATTCAAACGCCCCACGCATGGTTTGGGCGCTTATTTCAGGCGCTCATACTAAAAAAAATTGTCGTCGTGCTAGTTACTTAAAACGTAAAAACATACTAACTTAAAAAAAATAAAACAAAACAAAAAAAGATTTTTAAAAAAAACTATCTATCTTATCTAAATTAAAAAATAACATAAAAATTACAATATAACGATATGCATATCACTATATGTTTCAATTCACTCATTATAATTAAATTCATTCATCCAATAGTTTAGTTGTTATTCTTTTCAACATTAAATTTCTTTTAATATCATTTTTTCATCGATTTCAAATATGTTGTGTGTTTATTATACTCCGTTTATGCATCTACATCCACGCACATTCTCAAAAACAATACTTTAAAACAAGTGTTTGTATGACGACATCAAATACAAAAACCATAACAAAAGGATTTAATTTGGAAGTTGATTTTGATTGATACTACTATGCTTTGTGTATGAAACAACGGTAATCATTGTTTTCCATTTTAGTATCTATTATGCTCCATGTATGAAACAACTCTAAATATTTTTATTGTTGTTTTAATTAGCATCTATTATACATGAAACCATTTTGATACATCATCCGCAAATAACATACACCATGGTATGTTATATCATCCGCAAATAACATACCATGGTGTATGTTATTTGCTGATGATATTGTATTGGTGGATGAAACTAGAACTGGGGTTAATGCCAAGTTGGAGCAATGGAGACAAAGGTTGGAATCTCGAGGATTTAAGCTAAGTCGGAGTAAGACTGAGTATTTGGAATGTCGATTTGGGTCTCAAGTGGGGACCAATGATGGAGTGGTGAGGTTGGACGGAAAGGACTTGACCATGAGTGATTGCTTTAAGTATCTTGGGTCAATCATCCAAAAGAATGGGGATATTGACCAAGATGTGGCTCATAGGATTAAGTCAGGGTGGGTTAAATGGAGAGCGGCTACAGGAGTGTTATGCGATCGAAACATCCCTTTAAAGCTGAAGGGAAAATTTTACAAGACTGCTATAAGACCAGTTTTGCTTTATGGTACGGAATGTTGGGCCTCCAAGAAAGAGCATTTTCAAAAGGTTGGGGTCACCGAGATGCGGATGTTAAGATGGATGTGCGGGGAACACTCTACGAGATCGAATAAGAAATGAAGTTATCCGCTAGAAAGTGGGTGTTGCAGATATTGCAAGCAAGTTAAGGGAAAACCGCTTGCGTTGGTTTGGGCATGTAAGACGGAGACCTCAGGGGGCACCGGTGCGAAGAGTGGAAGAGTGGGATCAAGGGGATTTTAAACGAGGTAGAGGGAGACCAAAAATGACTTGGTGGGAAGGAGTTAGAAAAGATCTGAAGCAGTTGGATTTGCAAGAGAGTGAGGCTCTCYATCGGAGGGAGTGGAGGAGGAAAATTTATGTGGATGACCTCCCGGAATAATCACATTTGGTTCATGTTAGCCGACCCCACATATGGGATTAAGGCTATGATTGATTGATTGATATTTCTCTTTTTAAGGAGAAATTATTAAATGTTATAAGTCTATTTATTTCACAAGTTTTTTAAGTAAGGATCATATTTTAAAGCTCGCACCTAATGTTGGGAAGTAAACCAAAACAAAATCTCAATGAATCTCATCTGATCTAAACAAAATATCATATAGAAAAATAAAGAATAAAAAAATAATTGATTATTCTAAACAGCTATGCACGTATTTGCGTGCATTTCTTACCTTGTTATTAATAAAATCATGAGTATAAAATAATAAGAACGTACATAATTGATTATATTTTTTTCTTTAAAATTTAGTTGTGTTTGTGTGTTAGTASAATTATAATTTGAATTTTATTTACTCCCTTCGTAACACAATTATCACAACGATTTGACAAATAAAGAGAAAAATGTTAAATCGTTACGAAAATTATGTTATAGAGGGTGTACATTATTATTATTATTATTATTATTATTATTATTATTATTATTATTATTATTATTATTATTATTATATTTTGAGTTTTCTCAACTATGTGAAATCTTTACATATTTTTGCATTATTTATTTACTCTTATAGAAATATATAATTCATCAAAAATCGATCCACCCAACTCATCCTCATGTGATGGATGGGTTAGATGTGGATTGTATGAGGCCTAGATGATGGATCAGATGAGTTAGATGATGGATGAATTTTATTTAGRGATTGGAGGTGGATTGAGGCCGGTTTACTTGAAATAATTGCTGCCACTCTTTTTATAATTGACTAAATTGAGCTAAATTCATTTAAAATAATTAGTTTTGATTAAAAATTATGCAATTTATTTTTAGTGTTCTTTTAAATTTGAGTAGTTCTAAATTGAACTTTATCTCTTAGCTAGTAAATGACAATATTTGTAGGTGTGTACAAATAAGAAAGAGAGAGAGAGAGATAGAGTGGGGATATATTTGGCAGTAAAGTAAGAGCCAAAGAGGGTGGGGCTGTTGGAAGATCTGAGGTTATGAAGGATTTAAGGCCATCGATGATGGAGGGAAAAATATTGTATTCTTTTGTTTGGGATGTTTGATAATTCTTTTCTTATGAATCTTATGATAAATTGACTACAGTAGTCAAATTGGTCATTTAATTTTGCTTTTTGAGTTGGTTATTGACGGTAAAGATGATATTAATTAGGTACAATTGTCGTGAACTCGTGATATATGACATGTTATAGCACGGTAGAGCACGATATAGGGCACAAGCTAGACACAACACAATACAGTGAGTTGCGCTGTGTGAGAAATATAAGATATACTTCCTCCGTATCGTTTTAATCGCAACAAACTTGATTTCACGGACTCCTAGAGAAAAATTGTTAAGTAAGATTAAAGAATTTGTTAAGAAATATCATTAAGATATTGGAGGTGAAAAATGAACCACCACCACCAACCCCAATCACAAACCACCAGCAGCCCCAATCACATCCCAAGTCCACCAATTCAATCAGAACCACCAACCACAATCGACACCCACCAATCTTACCACCCACCAATCGTCGCACGAACCACCCCACCCCAACACCCAATCGAACGAGCCAACCACCCACACCCACCAATCACACGAACGAACCACCAATACACACCCACCAATCGAACGAACCAACCACCCACCCACCAATTGAATGAACCAACCACCAATTGAACCACCCACACACACCAACCGAACTAACGAACCAACCACCTACACCCACCAACCGAATG
Source organism: Bassia scoparia (assembly GCA_008642245.1). Taxonomy (NCBI): domain Eukaryota; kingdom Viridiplantae; phylum Streptophyta; class Magnoliopsida; order Caryophyllales; family Amaranthaceae; genus Bassia; species Bassia scoparia. The sequence goes on from SNQN01001877.1 coordinate 33,578, forward strand.
AACGAACCAACCACCCACACCCACCAATTGAACGATCAATCACACGAACACCCAATCGTGGTGAGGAATTTCTGGATGAAACAAGTTCAAAATTGCGTATTTCTAGGGTTAGTGGTTCTCAGGTGGAGGACGGTGGTGAGGGGTGTTCGCGTTGGGATGTTGGGTGCTCGCGGTGGTTCGTGGGGTTCGATTAGGGTTGTTGTGGTGGACTGGTGGACTGGTATTTTAGTATTTTAGAGTATTTTAGTAAGGGTACAATAGACAATTCATAGGTTAAAAGTTACCCAAAAAGGAAAGAAAAAGTTTGTTGCAATTAATGTGATATTTCCAATTAATAAGGTAATTGTTGCGATTAAAACGATACGGAGGATCTAATAGATAACAATCTGGRCGTTCATCTTTCTTCGACGTGGATTCAACAATGAGTGGTTTCAAACCCGGATTSTGCTGTTTGCTTGGACTGAACTAAACTGAACTTTTTATCAAAAAGAGAGAAGTAAATCAAAGAATTAAATTGAAATAAAGTACCATAGAATTAAGTCGAATGAAAAAACTCAAAACAGAGCCGAGGAAAGTAGGTAGCTAATGGTTGGGTTGAGTCCCCTTGTACATGAGTGCAGTGTGCTAATTTAAGATTGTGCAACAAATGAGGAGGGTGGGGGACTGGGGGTGCTTCACGCTTGGCACAATGTCAGCGCAAGTTTCGTCACTCAAGTCGTTGGCAAAGCCACTGAGGTCGAACGTACTCTTGTAACTTTGTCAGTGTTGGTAGTTTTGTAGAACGAACTACCATATTTACTAATTACTTACCATCTTTGGTACGGTCCAACTATTAATTTGACTGCTGCTTAATTGAGTTARCCTCACATATTTATATCATTACTTTATTATTTTTTCTGAAATTTGTCATTAAACTAAACCAACCTTACTTTAATGACACTCTTTAATCGCCGATTTGGGAGTTGAATTGAAATTGGACCATATGACTTGATTGTGTAAGTATATGACCCTTCAATGTGTTAAGTATATTGCTTGTGTATTTTGACCCTTCAATGTGTCAATGGAATATAACCTTACTTTAAGTCCTTTTTTCAACTGGAAATTAATGCAAGTATTAACGTATWGGATTGGAGAATTAGCCTCAACAATACCATCTACTCCGTAAATTTTGTGTTGCGCAAAACATCACAACCTTAATCATGTGTATAAAGCGACATCAACTACCACCCAATAATTAGATACAATTACATTCGTTTTTATTATTTTTATTTGTGTTGGAAGATTGATATGAATAAATTGTGTATTATCAAATGAAGAACTTCCATTATTTTTGGTAAAACAAGAGAAGTTCCGGTATCCAATAACTTCCAAAATAAACTTGGTTATCTACTAGTTACCAAATACAATTGGTCCAAAAAGAATTATCTCTTGTGTATAAATATAATATTACCCTTTTATCTCCTTATTTCTTTCTTATTTCGAACTCATTAAGAAGTGAAATGGACGTTCATTTAGTTTTTTTTCAGCAGATTTTTTCATTCATAACCAAAATCTTTCATACCATGATAAAAAAAAGAAAAAGTACAACCGATTTTCGTTCATTTAGGAGCACGCATTTTACAACAATTAAAAACACAAATTTCATCTCCGATCAAATGAATCTTAAATTCTTGTGCTCGAACACATGTTTAAGTGTCGATGAAAGTGTTTCGTTTGTTTAGTCGGTAGACGATTCACACGAAAGTTCGGATGCTTCGGATGATAAGTTTTCATGAAGCAAGTTTCATCAGTGTGTGGTCCACTCAGAGCTGAGTTATTGAAATCTTGGGTGTGTCTTTATTCAGGACTTGATGTGATGAACGAAACGACGACCGTCTCGCTCTCCCAAGAGCTGAAATCGACGTCGTATTATATAGTAACCACGAAACAAAAATTAAAATCACTTTCTACAGGGCAGGGCTGTAAGCAGATGATCGCGGCTGACCGAGTAATATCCCGCCACGCGCCCGTCAACTTCTCGGATGACTAGTAATTTTCCAAAAGATATTTCATAAAAAACTCCCTTACTTTTGATTATTCGGTCGTATCCTATATATAAAAAAACAAAAATTACCAAAATTCATAATTTTTCAAGATCTACAAATAGACACCCATTTTGCTATATTTTGATACACTTCAAGTTTAACATTATACAATTAGTTGAGTAATTAATCCGAAATTAATTAGTTGACTACTTAATCCGAAATTATTAAAAACATGTAAGTTAAAATAAGTAAATGGGAGTAAAATGATGAGTTGGAAGCGAGAGAGAAAGTGTTGTGGGTAGTATTAAAAAGTAAGAGAGAGAGGGATGAAGAGAATTTTTATTTCATTGTTGTAGTGAGGATGAATGAAATTTTCATAGGATGAAAATTTATGAGTGAGAAAGTGGTAGAGAGAGAGGGATGAATGAAATTTTGGTTCATTATTGTAGATGACCTTAAGAAAAAAAAAATCACTCAAAGTTTGTTTTTATTGAAAGAACATATTTAGAAGAACCTAAAATCAAAGTTTGTTACAATTTAGGTTATGTCAAACCTAAATTGAAAGAACATATTTAGAAATTTGAGARCGAGGCCATCCAACCTAAAAGAAATCCAAATTAAAAATGTTTAACGTAATAGAATATAATACAGTGACACATGTCATATATAATAGTATATCGTTTGAACTTATTAGGATAATAGTAGTATACGCAAGAGTAGTTTGTACGATGTAGATTTAAATGCAACGGTGTAATTTGATTTGATTTGCAAAAATAATGATTTACTCAAAGTGGTAAACTCTGTATTAGAGCAGTAGTATTATTAGGAGACTCGGGCAGTGTAATTGTTGTACAAACGCAATAAAAAGTACGCACAATCACACACTTTTATCCTTCAACACCGGAGTGAATGCCTCACTCTCACTAGTCACTCACTAACTCACTAATATATATTGTTAAAACCAACCACTAGCCTAAAACAGTATACTTACTGCCATGTCTACTATATTTCAAATTGTAGATTTTTTATCTCATCATCTTTTAGACCCCATTGAACTAAGATGAAATGGGTTGAAAGTTGAAACCAACTAAATTGGATTATTGAATTGAGCTTAATTAAAATGATATTTAATAAAGTACTCTGTAGTTGAAATGAATTAAAGTTAGTTGTTGGAGTGTGCTTAACTCAACTGAACTAAAGCAGGGTGATGAAGTGAACTGAACTGAAGTATCAGAAGTGAGTTAAAGTAGTTGAATTGTACTTAAGAGGGCTTAACTCAACCTAACTAAAATAGGGTGAATTGAACTGAAATCAATTAAATTTGTCAGAATTGGACTAAAGTATCATAAAATTAAATTAAATCTGAACTATAGTATCAGTTGAAGTTGTCAGAATTGGACTAAAGTATCATAAAAYTAAACCTGGACTAAAGTATCAGTTGAAGTTGTCGGAACTAGATTAAAGATRAAGGATAGTCATGTCATTTTTWAAAAAAAAAWTCGCCATGTGTTTTTCTTTGTTATTCTTYTCAGAATTAGACTTTAGAATGAAAGGGTTCAAATGGTATGGAAAGTTTTTGAAAAATGATTTTCTAATGGAATTATTAACAAATGATCAACATGACAACATTGGTACTCAGTGTACTATTTCAATGGAAGTCATTATCATCATCAATATCATATACGAACTATATCCAAAGGTTTGGTCTTTTRAACTTATTTTAATTAAATATGACTTATTTAAAATTATTGACACTTATTGATGATCATATTATGTCTAAATTTATTTGAACTTACCTTACTGATCTGAATGYGTACAAAAAAAGAATGTTGAAATAAACTGGGTCAAGCTCAAACATTATATGTCTTGTGCTTTATATTTGCACCATCTCAAATAGCACGCACACATACTAAATATGTCTCTACACAAGTAGGATCYGACTATACAAAATTACTACTCCGTGGTACATTTGAAAATTTATTTTGTTCATTTACATTAAAATTCATTAAGGGTCCATTTATTTCAGCCGAAAATAATTGAACTGAATAGAACATAATTGTTTATAAAACAAGTAAATTAGGTTAGAAATTGAACTGAAATGGAAATAAATTGTAAACATGGTCTAAAAAGATTCGAAGTCAATAAATGTTGATACATGCATGCTTATAAATTTGTAATGAATCCAATCGTATAGATCCATGGAGGAAAAATATAGCAATGCAATGTTACTAGATCTATMAATAAACTTAAGCAAAAGCAATGTGATGTTATTAGGAGTATCAATTATTTTATGCAAAATTGCAAATGCATGCAGTAGTGTTACTAGTTACTAGGAGAATTAATAATAAATCAATTGTGAGATTATGTACTTTCCTTCTTATGCAAGTATGATTTACGTTGTTTTAATTTGTCTAATATATATATTATGGTGTATGTAACATAGGAAAGCAAGAAAGTGAGTGAAAAGCAAGAAGAGAAGTGAGAAAAAGACAAGTGATAAAAGGSAACTACGCGTGCTATGAATAACCAGTGTTTAGCAGACTGAACAATCTGATAATCTTTATTGTAATTAGTGATCATTAACATTGCTTCTCACCCGACGATCAGTGGAATGTAGTTTGGTGGCACGACTCATGCCGCTATGCGKCTATTAGGGTGCGTTATCTTCAACTTGTTAGGCGGAATTTTATTATAAGTGAACTGAACTTATTTGAAATTGATTGATTATTGACTTTGATTCAACTTTATTTTAGAACATTGTATATATGATAGCGGATTAAACTTCATGAAACTTGGACAAACTCAACTAAACTTATTTGACATTATATAACTAATTATTTGAACATAATAGGCTGAAACTCATATTTTTAAAGTGAAAAGAATGCACCACTAATGATTTGTTCTTTTAAACTTATTTTCAATCACTACTCCTTGATTTAAATACTAACCACTCAGTAAGTTCAAATTACCTATTAGCTACTCGTAGTTCCATTATTTAGTTTTATTCATAAGTTTTATTCGATTTGCATTGATTAGTACAAATAAARATKATATTCAATAAGTTCAAATAATAGATATCATCAATAATTTTAAAAAATATGTCAACTATTTCAAATAAATATTTATAAAGCTCAAATAATTTATGATAAGTTGCATCGAATACAAATAGACGAAAGACAATTGAATTGAATTAGTGTTGAGTACATGATAATCCCACAAGTGAATGTTCCGCGTTGATTAAGTATAAATTAAGGGGGTGTTAGGGAATGAATCCCACGTTGAAAAGTAAMAAGTGTTGTGTCCACTTTATAATGCTAATATAAAAAGTTATTACCTTCACTAACATATAGTTCTGAAGTGGAACCTCATTGGTCGTCGTGTAAAGTGGACTTGCACTCTTCTATGAAGGGAGAGCTAAGTCTTATCAGTAACGTTTTAACTTGAACATTTCTTTATATTTGTAACAAAATAACTTCAACAATTTCATAATTTTTCATATTTGACATAAATTTGAGCATGAAATATCAACTATAACCCTAAAATTACCTACCTCATGCATGTGATTTCTCTTTCAATTTCATCTCCAACTTTACTTATCCCATTTGATCTTCTTGCTTTCTCCTAATTTATGTTGATAACTGTTCAAATCAATGCTTAACTTATTCTCTCTTTGAGTCCGTATTAATCCATTTGTTGAAAGTTAATAGAAATGTTTAACTTTAACCTACAAAGTCCATTATTCCAACATACAATTTCATATTTTTTTTATCACACTATGACAAACTAGTACACTAACTTTAATTTGAAAAGGATAATAAAAATAAAAAGGTACGATGAGAAAAGTAGGAGGAATGTTTGTGAATAATGTAGGGTGTAGCTTTGCCCTTTTTTACACTTTTGGTAACCTGAAATCGACACTACAACACGAGTTAGGAGTTAGGAGTTAGTAGAGGAGAGTGAAATTGAC